>JARBWK010000413.1:0-32484 GCA_030556195.1 Anolis apletophallus | reverse complement strand
AATGTTGGATCAGAACCAAGCTTGGCATGAATACTCAATATGCCCAAATGTGAACACAGATGGAGTTTGGGGAAAATAGACCTTGGCATTTGGGAGTTACAGTTTCTGGGATTTATAGTTAACACACTATCAAAGAGCATCATGAACTCTTGCAACAATGGAATTGAACCAAACTTGGCATATTGAACTCTCATTACCAACAGAAAGTACTGAAAGGGTTTGCTTGGGAATTGACCTTGAGTTTGGAAGTTGTAGTTCACCTACACTCAGAGAGCACCGTGGGCAGGAGGGGGAAGAAAGGGGTATTGGAGGTTCCAATTTCCCACGGCACACCTGATGATTGCTCACGTCACACTAGTGTGCCACGGCACACTGGTTGGGAAACACTGCGATAGACTACGGGAGGGCACATTTCCACGAGCCTAAAAGAGGCTGTTATAAAGCCGCTGTTGAAAAAGCCGTCACTAGACCCAACCCAATTGGACAACTTTCGGCCAGTTTCCAGTCTCCCCTTTTTGGGCAAAGTCCTGGAATGTGTGCTGGCCTCACAACTCCAGGGATTCTTGGTAGACACTGAGAACCGTGCCTGGAGGCTGGGGAAGGCAGGGAGCCCATGGTTGGATACGGACCCTCAGCCACAGTGGCGGGTCCACGTGAGGCGTGCTGCCCCTCTGCTGGGCCCAACCCTGATCAGAGCCCCGATGCAGTGACTGGATGCCCATGGCCAGTGGGGACAAGCGCCGGCAACCCCAGGTACCGCTGGACGTTACGGACATTCCGCGACAGTACGGAGATCCCATCCCCGACGTTACGGAGATCCCATCCCTGACATTACGGAGATCCCATCCCCGACGTTACGGAGATCCCATCCCCGACATTACGGAGATCCCATCCCCGACGTTACGGAAATCCCATCCCCGACGTTACGGAGATCCCATCCCCGACGTTACGGAGATCCCATCCCCGATGTTACGGAGATCCCATCCCCGACGTTACGGAAATCCCATCCGCGACATTACGGAGATCCCATCCCCGACGTTACGGAAATCCCATCCCCGACGTTACGGAGATCCCATCCCCGACGTTACGGAGATCCCATCCCCGATGTTACGGAGATCCCATCCCCGACGTTACGGAGATCCCATCCCCGACGTTACGGAGATCCCATCCCCGACGTTACGGAGATCCCATCCCCCGATGTCGAGGCTTACTGATGGCCCTCTCGGCATTACTTTGCGAACAAAGATTCTTAGGAAGGACTCGCCCCACGCTTTTTACAAGCGCGTTGATGACTAAAAAGGCCAATCTGAGATAGGCAAGTTTGGTTTCAGAAAGCACAGCAGAAAGTCTCCTCGGGTGATGTCGTTTCCAAGTTGCGGTTCTTTCTGCGTTGTCATTTCTCTTCGAGACCCATTCGGCGTGTCTTCTCGAAAGAGGCGGCAGCTTTGTGGATAGTGCGTCTCCATGCCTCCCGATGTGAGGCCAGGGTGGACCACTGTTGGTGATCAATCTGGCCGAGCCTGAGGTGTTGTTTCAGGGAGTCCTTGTATCTCTTTTTGGGGGCGCCTCTCTTGCGCTGACCCGTGGCGAGTTCACCATAGAGTAGTATCTTTGGGGGTCGGCGGTCCTCCAGCCTAGAGACGTGCCCTGCCCAACGTAGCTGTGTTCTCAATAGCATGGCCTCAACACTGGTGATCCCTGCTTGCTCAAGGACAGCAACATTTGTCACATACTTGGTCCAGTGTATATTTAGGATCATGCGAAGACAGCGCTGATGAAAGCGTACGAGGAATTGTAGGTGTTGATGATAGGTGACCCATGTTTCAGACCCATAGAGGAGAATAGACAGTACGATCGCTCTGTACACACTGTGTTTGGTGCTTTGCCTCAGGTGTTTGTTGCTCCAGACCCTTTTGTGAAGCCTTCCGAATGCACTCTATGCCTCTGCTAATCTGTGATCGATCTCTTTATCAATCTTGGCGTCTGAAGAGATGATGCTTCCCAGGGAGGTGAACTGCTGAACGGACTTGAGCACAGATGTGCCTATGCTGACGTGGGGATAACGGTGTTCTTCCTGTGGTGCGGGCTGGTAGAGGACTTCTGTTTTCTTCAGGCTGACTTCCAGCCCAAACAGCTCTGCAGCTGTTGCAAAGCAGGATGTGAGGCACTGCAGGGCTGCTTCTGAATGGGCGACAAGGGCAGCGTCGTCAGCAAAAAGCAGCTCACTGACTAGATAGTTTAGAGTCTTAGTGCGAGCCCTCAGGCAGCTTAAGTTGAACAAGCTGCCATCAGTACGATAGTGTATATATTTGCCGTCTTCTTCTTCAAGGTCTGCCGTAGCCCTTTGGAGCATCATGCTGAAGAGGATTGTGAATAGGGTTGGTGCAAGAACACAACCTTGCTTCACTCCATGAGTTATGAGACAGGGCTCCGAGAGAGCATCGCCGTAGCTGACTTGACCGTGCTGGCCCTCATGCAACAGGGTAATCATTTTGAGGAATTTGGGGGGACATCCTAGACGTTCCAGGATCTGCCACAGATCTTTTCTGCTCACAGTGTCGAAGGCTTTGGTGAGGTCGACAAATGCTCGGAGCCCCGATGCAGTGACTGGATGCCCATGGCCGGTGGGGGCAAGTGCCGACCACCCCAGCCGCCTTGTACCGACGGAGTGCCCCTGGAAAGAGCAGGTACCGCTGGACGTTACGGAGATCCTGGCTTGTGCCTGGAGGCCCCGCCCCCGACGTCGCGGCTTCCTGATGGCAGTGAGTCAGGAACTTGAGGGGCTGAGCAAAATGGTGGATGGCCTTAGGGACGCTGAGGGAAGGCGGTCTTCCTCCTCCTCCTTGGTCCTAGACCGGAAAGGAAAGTACGCAGGTGCCGGAAGAGAAGCTGGAAAAGGAAATTGAAGAAACACCTGACTTCAAGTCCATCGGTGCCAGGAAGGCTAGGGAGAGAAATCCCCTCCTGGCTATGACGAATCCCACCCCCAAGACACTATGGTGGAAGACCCGTTGGAGTCAATTTCGGAAGGGCACAGCATGGAGATGACTCTCTCTCTCTCTCTCGGGGAGGGCGGGGGGAGAGTGCTGCAAGGGGACAGGGGGAGGGAATGGCGGGCCCCCCTCACCATCGCCCCACCCCCTTGTTAAGGAAGGAAGGCGCGAGGAGGAGGAGGCGGAGGGAAGCCCCCGGGGCTGCTGCCAGGCATGTGCGGCACTCAGGAACAGCCCTCCTGCTGTGCAGCCCTCCTGCTGCGCATGCCCGACAGCAACCCTGGGGGCGGGCCTTCCCTCCGCCTCTTCCACTTCACACCCTCGTTCCTTGAGTCAAGGAAGGAGGGCGCGCCGCGAGGGCCCGGGGGCTTCCCCTCCTTCATCCTCCTCCTCGTGCCCTCGTTCCTTGACTCAAGGAAGGAGGGCGCGAGTAAGAGGAGGCGGAGGGAAGCCCCCGAGGCTGCTGCCAGGCATGCGCGGCACCCAGGAACAGCCCTCCTGTTGTGCAGCCCTCCTGCTGCGCATGCCCGGCAGCAACCGTGGGGGCGGGCCTTCCCTCCGCCTCCTCCTCCTCGCACCCTCGTTCCTTGAGTCAAGGAACGAGGGCCTGAGAGGAGGATGAAGGAGCTACCCCTCCTTCATCCTCCTCCTCGCGCCCTCATTCCTTGACTGAAGGAACGAGGGTGCGAGGAGGGGAGGAGGAGGAAGACCCACCCCTGCTGCTGGCCTTGGGGGCAGGGCTTCCCTCTGCTTCTCCCTCGCGCTCTCGTTCCTTGACTCAAGGAAGGAGGGCGCGAGTAGGAGGAGGCGGAGGGAAGACCCACCCCTGCTGCTGGCCTTGGGGGCAGGGCTTCCCTCTGCTTCTCCCTCGCACCCTCGTTCCTTGACTCAAGGAAGGAGGGCACGCCACGAGGAGGATGAGGCGGAGGGAAACCCCTTCCCCTGCTGCTGGCCTTCGGGGCGGGGCTTCCCTCCACCTCCTCCTCGCGCCCTCGTTCCTTGACTTAAGGAAGGGGAGGTAGTGTGGGGCCACGAGGAGATGGGGGGATGCAGTAGAGGTTGGTTTGGGGGCATAATTCCAAAGTGTGGCCTAGGGCGCCAAAAGGGGTTAATCCAGGCCTGTGTATGGGACCGCTCTGAGTCCCCCTTGTGAGAAGAAAGGCGGGGTAGAAATATACAAAATAAATAAACAAATAAATAAATCTACATGAGATGCATCTGAAGTGGAAGGATACCTAGTAGGGTTGGTTTAGAACCCAAAAATTGCGGTTCTAAAAACCAATTGGGGGGGGGGGGGGTTGATGCTTAACGTAATGACTTACAATTTTTTTTAAAAAAATTCTTATTTGATATGTTATTACTTACAAAATTTTGTAATTAGTTCTAAATTGTCCAAAGCAGGGAAACAGGACTGACACTGTTTTAAGCACAGGCAAATCAAGGGGCAACATTTCCCTTCTTCTCTGGAGTGCAATTCACTGGGACCTATTATTATTATTATTATTATTATAATAAAATGCCTGAGCCTGCTTGGAGGAAAATATAATGAATTGGTATATTATTATTAATATTATTATTATAATAAAAGGCCTGGGCCTGCTTGCAGGGAGATATAATGAATTGATATATTATTATTAATATTATAATAATAATAATAAAAGGCCTGGGCCTGCTTGCAGGGAGATATAATGAATTGATATATTATTAATATTAATATTATTATAATAAAAGGCCTGGGCCTGCTTGCAGGGAGATATAATGAATTAATATATTATTATTAATATTATTATAAAATAGTTGCCTACCTCTGCTTCTCCATTGCTTTTCTCACTCCAGCTTTTCCCTCTTCAGTTTTCCAAAGACCTCTAGGATCTCCGTTTGTCCTCTATGATTTTTCTTGATTCTGTACTTTTCCTTCTTCTCTTCATGCTCTTTTCACTCCCCGCTCCCCTTCTTTCAGCCACACTTATGTCCTTCTGCTCTGTCCTTCTATCTAGCCTAATTTCCTGGGGGTTTAAATGGCTTTTTTCCTCTCTGTCCTCCCAGCCCCTCTAGGAGTCGCGCTCTGGGTTCTCTATGGTTCCGGATCCTTTTTCACTTCCTGGAGGAAGGCCTTTCAGTTAATTTAGGCTACGACAATGCAAAGGCCCTGATCTGACTGTGAGTAATGTCTGGAAAGCTATTTTGGAGGGGATAATTTTCCTGTTAGAGGGGCATCCGAAATAATTACAATAATAAAGAACTTTTGGGCCCACGAAGTGCGGAAATCAAAGTCCACTTCCGGTTTGGCGGGAAAAGTGCGGTAAAGCTTAAAATTAGCATTTTAAACGGATCTAATACGAATTATTTTAATTTCTTAATCCGAAACCCCAACCCCAATACCTAGTCTAATCTATTGGGTCTCCTGTCCTATCAGCTGCAAGAACTTCCTTCTATCTACCAAACTATAACAGCATCGATGCAGGCAATGTCTTCTTTGGATGTGAGCGACGTATGTGTGCGTCTCACCCCTGACCTTTGAAAGTTGGATGAGCTGTTCAAGCAGTTTGAAGTCTGAGAAGCGAGAAAGTTCACCCAAAGGCAGGCGAAACGTATTACTCCGCTCCCATTTTCCATAAGCTGTGATCTCATGGCTGAAGCCAAGGGTGAAGCCTGTGATGCCAGAAATATTTACTCGAAGCAACGGGGGATATTTTGACACTGGCTTTCTTTTTTTTTTAATCTCTTTCCAAATGGATTTTGTAACCCGAGTTGATAGATTTGGAACTCCCTTCTAAATACAGGTTGCAAGGACGGGGAGCGATCATAAAGGAGAAATGTGTTTTGAGCCGAGGGTTTTACTGCCGTGCCTTTGAACGGACGCGGCTCCGTTTTTTAAAAGAAGATGGAATTACTGCTCATTTCAGGGGAGAAATTGAAGCCCTCGAAGGGCCTGGCTCCGAGCATTAAACTTTTCAGATGGGACTGTCATAGGGTTGCCACTTTTTGATATAAGAAATAAAGGACATTTACCTAAAAATATGAGATTTTCCACAAAAATAAGGGACACTTCATAAAAACGTCAACATCAAACCTTTGGTAGAAATAGTTTTATTCACAGAATAAGATTATGATTGAAATTCATAAAAGAAACTGACCTACACCCTCTTAACAGTGCATTGTATGTTTCTGCATGTTTTATTTATTTCTTTATTATTCCATTTTATATACCGCTTGCAATGAGGTCACAGGCTGTGTTTTGATACTGCAGAAAGGCAGTTAGGCTTAGAAAGCCTATAGGAACCGTTGTTTGTAGGTTAGGCTGGAAAGCTAACCTAAAAGATAGATAGAAAGCCTATTGGGGCAGAATATCTATAATATTATTGAATCAGTCTTTGAAGAAATACAGTCAAACATTGTGTTTAGAAACTTAGTAACCTTAAGACCTGTGCCTCTAAGGAGATATTGTAACCACCTACGCTCTGTGTACTTTGAAACCTCCACGCTTGAAACCTTGTTAACCAATAAACAGTTAAAGTTCTTGATTCATAAATCTCTCTCTGTGAACTCTTTTTGGTGCAAGATTTAGAAACATCGGGTGGTCACATAACTTGGTGGCAGCGATTGGTAAGTGAGTAATTGGTCAAGAATTACTCACTCACTGGTGACAAAGGTTATAAAGTAAGGAGGCTTCCCATTAATAGGTGGGATAGCCGGCCCTGCCACAGTTCTCCACAGTTAGATTGAAGAAAAAGATCTTCACATAAACTGGTGGCAAAAGATTCCTCACATAAATTGGTGGCAACAACCCTGTCACAGTTTTGAGTTCGAATCATTACATAAATTGACGATAGCTGTAAGCGGCGGCGTTACACCGCTCCATTCCCATAGGCTCGGGGCGGTTTACACAATGAACATATGCAGTAGAAACATACAAAACCAACAATAAAACATCAATAAAACCACAATAAAACAGTCCCCCACTGTACTAATAGCCAGCTATACAAATATGGGGTAGATTACACTGGGTCATTGAGATTGAAAGCCTGCCGAAATAGAGTTGTCTCGCAGATGAAAAAATGCGGATCTGCTGACCATACAGACCTGGGCCTCCATAGTCAGCAGTGGGTCCAACTGGACCCCCAGACTCTTTACCAAGGACGACGGGCAAAGTGCTTCACCGTCCAGGGTAGGCAGCCTGCACCCCCCTCCCACTGGCTGGCCTAACCAAAGGATCTCTGTCTTCGATGGATTCTCCTTCAACTGGCTAGCCCGTGGCCATCCAGTCACGGCCTCCAGGCGCATACTGCACTACTACTACTACTACTACTACTACTCTCTTGGCATTAATTCGCGAACGAAGTTTCTTAGGAAGAACTCATCCCACGCTTTTTACAAGCACGTTGATGACTAAAAAGGCCAATCTGAGATAGGCAAGTCCGGTTGCAGAAAGCACAGCAGAAAGTCTCCTTGGGTGATGTTGTTTCCAAGTTGTGGTTCTTTCTGCGTTGTGGTTTCTCTTCGAGACCCGTTCGGCGTGTCTCATCGAAAGAGGCCACAGCATTTTGGATAGTGCATCTCCATGCCTGCCGCTGTGAGGCCAGGGTGGACCATTGTTGGTGATCAATCTCGCCGAGCCTGAGATGTTGTTTCAGGGAGTCCTTATATCTCTTTTTGGGGGCGCCTCTCTTGCAAGTTCACCGTAGAGTAGTATCTTTGGGAGGCGGTGGCCCTCCATCCTAGAGACGTGCCCTGCCCAGCGCAACAGTTTTTTCAAATGCAAGGCGTCAACACTGGTGGTCCCTGCTTGCTCAAAGACAGCAACATTCGTCTCATAACCAGTCCAGTGTATATTTAGGATTGTGCGAAGACAGCGCTGATGAAAGCGTTCGAGGAGTCGTAGGTGCTGGCGATAGGTGACCCATGTTTCAGACCCATAGAGGAGAACAGACAGTACGATAGCTCTGTACACACTGATTTTGGTGCTTTGCCTCAGGTGCTTGTTGCTCCAGACTCTTTTGTGAAGCCTTCCGAAAGCACTCTACGCCTTTGCTAATCTGTGATCTATCTCTTTATCTATCTTGGCGTCTGAAGAGATGACACTTCCCAGGTAGTTGACCTGCTGAACGGACTTAAGCACAGATTGGCCTATGCTGACGTGGGGATGATGGTGTTCTTCCTGTGGTGCGGGCTGGTAGAGGACTTCCGTTTACTTCAGGCTGACTTCCAGCCCAAACCGCTCTGCAGCTGTTGCAAAGCAGGATGTGAGGCGCTGCAGGGCTGTTTCTGAATGGGTGACAAGGGCAACATCGGGCTGTTCATTGTTTTAACTGTGTTATTAATTACTGTACTGCTGTTGTTTTTAAATGTTTTTAACTGTTTATTGCCTGTACTTTACTGTGCCCTTCGGCTCCTGTAAGCCGCCGCGAGCCTCGGGGAGTCGGCGGCATAGAAGCCCGAATAATAATAATAATAATAATTAGTGCGAGCCCTCAGGCAGCTGAAGTTGAACAAGCTACCATGAGTATGATAGCGTGTGTGTGTGTATGTATATATATATATATATATATATATAATGTATATATATATATGTCGTCTTTTATATATAAGCTGAACGGACTTAAGCACAGATGCGCCTTTGCTGACGTGGGATGATGGTGTTCTTCCTGTGGTGCGGGCTGGTAGAGGACTTCCGTTTTCTTCAGGATGACTTCCAGCCCAAACAACTCTGCAGCTCTTGCAAAGCAGGATGTGAGGCACTGCAGAGCTGCTTCTGAATGGGCGACAAGGGCGGCATCATCGGCAAAAAGCAGCTCATGGACTAGATAGTTTAGAGTGTTAGTTCGAGCCCTCAGGCGGCCTAAGTTCATCTCGAGGCTGGACTACTGTAACGCTCTTTACATTGGCCTTCCTCTGTCGGTAATCCGAAGACTCAAGCTGGTGCAGAACGCCGCAGCGCGACTCCTGGCAGGGGTCCCGATTGGCCACCACATCACGCCAATCCTGCGCGAACTGCACTGGCTCCCAATTGAATGCCGGATTGTCTTCAAAGTGTTAGTCCTGACCTTTAAGGCCTTACATGGTCTGGGGCCAGTGTACCTGCGCGACCGCCTTGTCCCATATCATCCCACCAGATCACTGCGCTCCGAAGAGCTAAACCTCCTGGTCATCCCAAATGTGAGGACCTACCATCTGTCCGCAACCCGCCGCCGGGCTTTCTCTGTTGCAGCCCCTACCATGTGGAACGCACTGCCCGCCGGCATCCGTGCCACCCAGGGCCTCCTCCCGTTCAGGAGAGCAGTCAAGACATTGCTGTTCCAGCAAGCCTTCGGGGTCAGCTAGACTGTAGCTCGCACCGCCTGGCTGTCAGCCCACTGCGACTCCATTTGTTGCTTCGACTGTTCTAATTGTAATTCCATCTTAATGGTATTACTGTGAGTTATTATGAGTTATCTGACAATTGTATTTTACGAACTGTTGTAAGTCGCCCCGAGCCGTTGGGGGGCGACAGACAAATGTGAAATAATAAATAAATAAATAAATAAGTTGAACAAGCTGCCATCAGTACGATAGCGTATATATATGCCGTCTTCTTCTTCGAGATCTGCCATAGCCTTTTGGAGCATCATGCTGAAGAAGATTGTAAATAGACTACAACGACGACAACAAGGTCCCCTTTGTGCTAGAAGAAGAAACCGAAGCGCATCATTAGGTCTTGGTCTCCGAGCGTTTCTTCCTCTGGGCCTGCGCGAGAAATTACATCTTGTTCAGAATTTTTGTTGACAAGGTGAGGGGACGGGCTGACTTTATTTGTTGCGTAGATTGAAAATGTCACGGTGAAGCAATAATTTGGTCACGTTCTAGCGACGTGTAATTATTCATAGCTTTGGAAAATGTCACAAGTAATTCCACTTCACATAATAACTTGCACTTACTGAGTAAATACTAGAAGAAGAAGACGAAGAAGAAGAAGAAAAGTTCCGGAAACCGAGTTCCCTGGGAGAGATATGACAGCATCTGGCGCGAGAAGGGAAACCGATATTGAGACGTTCAATTTAGTGCAAGTCAGGAGAGATTAATAGTTGTTACACTGAGGATTTTTTAAAAATATACAGTACTTCTTCCCTTTTTTTCAACAAAAGGAACAAGGCAGGAGATGCAGAAATCCCACGATGCTATCTAGGGATTTAGCTCTGATACGTTCATTATGTGAGTCGGAAAGCATTTGCTTTCCAGAGGGGGGAAAAATACATATATAAGTGGAAGAAAGGAGAATGTTTTCAATGAGACCGGGGAGTTGTAAGTTAGGAGAAATCAAAAGGACCTGAGGTGTATTGTCTCAACATAGACAGGGTTGACTCTCAACGACGACCTGTCAATCAGCGAACTGCTAGGATGATTACACCTGTGTTGCCAATGAGAGTTAAATTGATGCGCTTTCCCAACTACCAGTGTTCGGTAAATGATTGCTTACCGTAAAACCCAAAATATAAAACAAATCCTGGTGCATGCTGACACCCCTCAGTCGGTTCCCATTGACCCCTCCCGTTGCTATACCCATCCATGTGGTCGTTGCTCGATATGCAAACATATCAGCCAACAGAAATCCATAGAATCCAGTGACCATACCTGCACCTTCCACTTTAACACGTGGAGTACCTGCGGATCTAAACACGTTATTTATTGTTTAATCTGTAGTTGTTCCTTATACTATATAGGTGAAACTGGGAGGGAACTTAAAGTTCGCATCCAGGAACACAAATCGCGTTTTAGGACTAAAAATTATTCTTCTATTCTTTACAACCACTTCAGGGAATTCCACCAATGTGAAGATTTCAAAGTGCTGATTCTTGAAAGAATTAATCCCAAACCACATAGTGATATTAAAATGCACTTACTCAACAGAGAAAAATTCTGGATAATCAGTTTAAAATCTGAGTATCCGGGAGGACTCAACGACGACCTGTCAATCAGCGAACTGCTAGGATGATTACACCTGTGTTGCCAATGAGAGTTAAATTGATGCGCTTTCCCAACTACCAGTGTTCGGTAACATCGCGTCGGTGGCTGCGCCCACATTGAAATGCTTTAGAATATTAAGATTGGTATGTACCTTTACTTAGACCTTCAGCTTTTTAGTTCCATGTACGGGCTACTCATTATGTTTTGTATCATGTATTGATTGTAGATTTTGTATATATTAACAGAAATCCTGTGAAACTTATATACAGCAATTGAGTCTGGGGTCCTGATGAAGCCAGGATTGGCGAAACAACTGGGACCATGATTGTCGACCCCTCTGAGAACCACGCCATAATTTGATTGATATATGGTGGATTTACTTGATATTAGTGTACTTCGTGGTTTCTCTAGACCTGCCTTTTGCTTTAATTATATCGTCTAATACAGACCATTAATTTGAAGTTTATTGTCGGTTTCACAACGACGAATGCAGAATCCTGCCTTGATTTTGGAGAACTTATTTACTGGATAAATATCAACATTGACTATATATTGAACCCTCGGTGTCTTCCTGTTTCCCCGTCTCTGACTATTTGACTCTGTCAGGGCCGTAGCCAGGATTTTGATTCGGGGCTGAGTTTGGTTCGGGGGGGCTGAGACTGGTGGAAGAGGGTCTACCCTAGCAAACCTTTTGTATTGTTATCCCAATAACCCCATTAATGTGGGAAATAATGAGCCAGGGCAGTAGCCAGGATTTTGATTCGGGGGTGAGTTTGGTTCGGGGACTGAGACTGGGTGGAAGAGGGTCTACCCTAGCAAACCTTTTGTATTGTTATCCCAATAACCCCATGAATGTGGGATATAATGAGCATGGGGATCAGATCATGATATGAATAAACATAACAGTTTAAATAATGTACCAATAAGGCCTTTTCGCGGACCAACCTGAGAATTTCGGGGCTGAAGCCCCTTAGCCCCCTTGGCTCCATGCCTGACTCTGTCCATGGTAGGACCATGGGATTTTGGCCTGCATCAAGAGGAATCTGGTGCCTAGATCCAGGGAAGTCATGCTTCCCCTCTAATCTATTCTCTTGATCCAGTGTTTCCCAAGCAGTGTGCCGTGAGCGATCATCAGGTGTGCCGTGGAAAATTGGAGCCTCCAATCCCCTTTCTTCCCCCCTCCTGCCGAACACTTTTCCTTCTCCCCTCGGGCTCCCTTCTTCCCAGCCTCGCTCTGCTCACTTTGCCTAGCTTTGCTCTGGGGCGAGTCTGTGCAGTAGCGCCCGCACGGGTCACGCCTTCCTCCCTCCCCTCCTGAACACGCTCACGCTGCCCCCTCGGATCAAAATGGCGGCAGAAGCGGCAGCGTAGAAGAAAAAGTAAGTGTTGGGCAGGAGGGGGAAGGAAGGGCAAAGCGAAGGGGGAGGAAGAGGTCTCTGTCGAAAGCTGGCATGGGCAAACTTGGACCTTCCAGGTGTTTTGGACTCCAACTCCCACCATTCCTATCAGCCTCAGGCACTTTTCCTCCCCCGCCACTTAAGCAGGAAAGGGCCTGAGGCTGTGAGGAATGGTGGGAGTTGGAGTCCAAAGCACCCAGAGGGCCGAAGTTTTTCCATGCCTGTTTGAGGGACCTGAAAGTGGTGAGCCTCCTTCCAACATTGTTGTTCTGGATAGAAAACAAACAACAACGTAACATAACATTGTTTGAGTCCACAGTGCTCTCTGGGTGTAGGTGAACTACAACGTCCAAACTCAAGGTCAATTCCTAAGCAAACCCTTTCAGTACTTTCTGTTGGTAATGAGAGTTCAATAGGCCAGGTTTGGTTCAATTCCATTGTTGCAAGAGTTCAGGATGCTCTTTGATTGTGTGTTAACTATAAATCCCAGAAACTGTAACTCCCAAATGTCAAGGTCTATTTTCCCCAAACTCCATCTGTGTTCACATTTGGGCATATTGAGTATTCATGCCAAGTTTGGTCCTGATCCAACATAGTTTGAGTCCACAGTGCTCTCTGGATACAGGTGAACTACAACTCCAAAACCCAAGGTCAATGCCCACCAAACTCTTATAGTATAGAAGGGTCTGTCAAAGAGCGTCAATGGGTAGGATGGACTCTCTAGCCGTTTGGCAACCATCCTATGAGAAGGAAAACTCTAAATTCAAACCTGGGCAGAGGGTGCTCATCTAACCCTGTAAGGTCAACCATCTAAGAGAAGGAAACTCAAACCAAAGCTACGACCTGAGGACCTCGCTGCCACCACCCAAGCTTGTTAGGCTCCAGCAGACGGACCTTTGGTTTAAAGCATACGAGGCCAGTTCTCTGCACACTGCACTCCACCAGAAAAATCCATTGCACAGGCTCGAAGGACACATCCAACCTCCTTAGTCATCAACATCATCGGGGCATGGGACGGAGACGGCCCTGGTCTCCATCACAGACCAACTCCGCTGCCAGCTCGACCAAGGCGGGTCTGCGCTGCTCGTGTTATTGGACCTCACGGCAGCGTTTGACATGGTCGACCACAATCTTTTGACCCACCGCCTGGCCATGGCTGGAGTGAGGGGGACAGCCCTTAAATGGCTGACCTCCTTTCTCCACCAGCGGTCTCAGCGTGTGAGGAGGGGTGGGTGGTCTCCGAGGGCTCCCCATTAGCTTGTGGAGTTCCACAGGGGGCCATCCTTTCCCCTCTATTATTTAACATCTACATGCAGCCGCTTGCACAGCTGGTGCGGAGTTATGGGCTGGAGTGTCACCAGTACGCTGATGACACCCAACTCATTCTGAGGATGGAGAGCAGGCCGGGACCCGTCCCCGATAATTTCCAGCACTGCCTCGAAGCCGTTACTGGATGGCTGCGAGCCAGTAGGTTGAGGGTGAATCCGGCGAAGACGGAGATCTTGTGGCCGATCGCCCGGGCGGTGGGGATGTCCAGCTTCCGACCCTGGACGGTGCGGCGTTATGCCCATCGTCTTCCGTGAAGAGCCTGGGGGTCCACTTGGACTCCCAGCTGGCCATGGAGACTCAGGTCTCTGCGGTCAGCAAGACCGCCTTCTTTCACCTGCGACAGGCAAGGAGGCTGGCCCCCTATCTCTCCCGGAACGATCTGGCCACGGTGATCCAAGCCACAGTCATCTCAAGGCTGGATTACTGCAACGCTCTATGTTGGCCTTCCTCTGTCGGTGACCCGGAAGCTCAGGCTAGTGCAGAACACTGCCGCCGGCTCCTGTCTGGCACGCCAGCTGGCGCCCACATCACACCTGTTTTGCAGGATCTGCACTGGCTGCCAATTGAGCACCGGATCACCTTCAAAGTGTTGGTCCTCACCTTTAAGGCCTTACACGGCCTGGGGCCAGCGTATTTGAGGACCGTCTCACCCCCATATTGCCCTCCGAGATCACTTCGGTCTGAGGACTCAATCTCCTGGAGATCCCTTCAGCTAAACTCGCAAGGCTGACTGCTACCCGCCGGAGCGTTCTCTGTCATAGCACCTACGCTGTGGAACGCCCCTCCCGCCGGAACTCGGGCTATGAAGGACTTGCTCCCGTTTAGACGGGCCTGTAAAACATACCTGTTTAAGCAGGCCTTTGGTGAGTCAGTCCTGCCCATGCCCCGCCATCTATGCGTTCTTCTGAGGACGGTGTGCTGTTCGTTGTGTTAACTGTGTTATTAATTACTGTACTGCTGTTGTTTTTAATTGTTTTTAACGGCTTATTGCCTGTATTTTACTGTGCCCTTCGGCTCCTGTAAGCCGCCGCGAGCCTCAGGGAGTCGGCATAGAAGCCCAAATAATAAATATAAATAAATAAATAAATAAAAGCCGAGTAAATAAATAAATAAATAAAATAAATAAACACGCTTGTAGAAAGCGTGGGATGAGTCCTTCCTGAATCATCATTTGCAAAGTAATGCCAGAGGCGGGGGGCGGGGAGCCGCCACATTTTGAACAACCCGAATCTTCGGGTCACTGACAGAGGAGGCCAACATATAATGCATTACAAGAATCTAGCCTCGAGGTAACCGTGGCACGGATCACCATTGCTAGGGCCTCTGCCGGGAGGTAGGGTGTCAACTGCCTCGCTTGGCGAAGGCGCAAGAAGGCTTGTTTACTAATAGAGGTGACCTTAGCTTCCATTGTTAGCTGTGAGTCCAGTACAACACCAAGGCTCTTCACAGTAGTAGATGGAGCTGGAAAACCCTTCACCCAAAAAAAGTTGAGGCTAGGTAGTTTTTTGATAGCAGTTATAGTTTTTGCGTATGGTTACAGGTGCCGCTCGCTGCTTTCCGTGTTAATACTGAGTCAAATTCCAAGTGTTCATTACACAAGAAAGGTCAGGCTGCAAAGCACATGATGTGTCACGCACCTGTTAATTGCAAAACAACAGAAATCTTGTGCCAAGGCATCGGAGAAGCAGGATTTTGGTAGTGGGGGTGGCGAAGATGATATTTCGCCTTCTTTCACTCCATCATTTCATGATGCCATCTGTAAAGATCTGACTTACAACCAATTGTGTGATGGAGCTGTATTCGAGTTTGTGTTTTAGGTGTGGAGAGAATGTGAGGATTCGAACTCAAGCCTGTGACAGGGAAGAATATACTACCAATGCCACCACAATATGTAAGGATTCTTTTAACTTTTACTTGCTGCCACCATTCATTTTACTGAGCTTGGCTACCCACTAAGAAAGAGGTGTTTCAAGGCTTGTGGGAGAAAGAATCACCAGAATAGATGTTTTATCAAAGAACTATTAAGTTTATTTAAACAGTGTTTCGAGCTTGGAGGTTTCAAGAGTTCAAGAGCTTGGGTGGTTACAATTTACTCAGAGGTACTTTCTTAAGGTTACAAGATGCTAACTATGGAGATACAGTCTAACACAAAGCTACTGCACTTTTAAAACTAATAACTCAGCAGTTTACACACACTCTGCTGGTCATTAACAGCCACTGTTTCCTTATCAGTCTACACACCTCCACTACTACCCTTTCCCGGAGTAGAGTCAGGCTTAGAATAAACTCAGAGTCTTTTAAACCACGCTGAAAGCTGGCTAAACAGACTCCCTAAATCTCTCTCACACACCCTCTTCGTTTGCAGTTATCCACCAACTGAAAATATTTGAATCCGAGGATTCTAAAGCCATCTGCAGGATCTGTCCCCAGTTTCCACTGTTAACCCCTTAGGGTTAGCAAAGTTCCATCCTTACAAAATACTTACATAGACATAAATATCAACTACATTTACAACCTGTAACAAATAAATATGACTTCACCATACCATCCAATTTTGAATTAATATTTATCTAGAACTAGCTTGGGGACCCGGCCCTGCCGGTTATTTGTGAAGCGCAGGGATGTAGAGTGGGTCATGGGGGCTCTGTGTGCCAAGTTTGGTCTTGATCCATCATTATTGGGAGTTGCAGTGGTATCATGAAATTACTGAAGGTAGTGCAAGTCCCATCATCTCTGTCCCCCCCAATGTAGTAGGATGTAGATTGGGTCATGGGGGCTCTGTGTGCTAAGTTTGGTCTGTATTGGTGAATGGATGAGGGATACATTCTTTTTCGGAAGGTGAAGGTACTTCAAGTCCCATCATACATGGTCCGTCTCACAGTAAACTGCACCAGGCTGTAGAGTGGGTCATGAGGGCTCTGTGTGCCAGATTTGGTGTTGATCAGTCATTGGATTAGGTTTGTAGCAGGATTGAGAAGTGAGGGAAGGTACTGCAAGTCCCATCATCCATGTTCTGTCCCCCTCAAACTTCAGTAGGATGTAGAGTGGGTCACTGGGGCTCTGTGTGCCAAGTGTGGACTTTCTCGGTGTTTTTGGGGCCACAGTGGTCTGTGGGAACAGAGGGGTGTGAAAATACTACAAATTCCATCATCCATTGTCAGTCCTCCCAGAACCTCACCAGGACGTAAAGGCAGTCATGGGGGTTATGTGCCAAGTTTGGTCTCAATCGGTAATTGGATGAGGGATCGCAGCAGACTTGGGAAGTGAGTAGAGTACTTCAAGTCCCATTATCCAT
The DNA here is from genome assembly GCA_030556195.1 of Anolis apletophallus. NCBI lineage: Eukaryota > Metazoa > Chordata > Lepidosauria > Squamata > Anolidae > Anolis > Anolis apletophallus. The sequence continues at coordinate 15,529 of JARBWK010000413.1, read as the reverse complement.
GGTCACCCTCCTCCAAGCTGCACCAGAATGTAGAGATGGGTCATGAGGAGCTCTGTGTAGCAGGATTTGGTGTTGATCAATCATAGGATTAGGTTTGTAGCAGTCTTGGAAAGTGAGGAAAGGTACTGCAAGACCCATCATCCATGTTCTGTCCCCTCCAAACTTCAGTAGGATGTGGACTGGGTCACTGGGGCTCTGTGTGCCAAGTGTGGTCTTTATCAGTGTTTGTTGGGGGCCACAGTGGTCTGTGGGAACAGAGGGGGTGTAAAAAGTACTACAAATCCCATCATCCATTGTCAGTCCTCCCCAAACCTCACCAGGACGTGAAGGCAGTCATGGGGTTATGTGTGCCAAGTTTGGTCTCAATCAGTGATTGGATGAGGGTTGCAGCGGACTTGGGAAGTGAGTAGAGGCACTTCAGTCCCATCATCCATGGTCCACCCTCCCCGAACTGCACCAGGACGTAGAAGAGTGGGTCATGGGGGCTGTGTGCTGAGTGTGGTCTGTATTGGTCCTTTTGGTGGCCTCAGTGGTCTGTGGAACCAAAGTGTTGGAAAGTACTACAAATCCCATAATCCGTGGGTCATGTCCCCGACCAGCCAGGACGTAAAGGGGTTAGGGGGTTATGTGTACCAAGTTTGGTGCAGGTCCATCACCCGCGCTGGTCGCTGTGGCCTGTGAAAGTGGCTGCCACATATCCGCCCTGGCCTGTGAAAGTGGCTGCCACATATCCGCCCTGGCCTGTGAAAGTGGCTGCTTCCGCCCTTCTGCCCTCCCGCCCTCCGCATACACACATACAAACATTCCGTTTTATAAAGGTATACAGATAATTGGCTTTCAGAGAGAGGAACAGTTGCAAAATGGAGTATGTCACAACTTCCTTAGCTTAAAGACAATTTTGGTTTTTCCTAATAGTATTGATAAAAGTTTGCAAAACTAAGAAAACCAAACATAAATGCTAGCTTGAATGGGGGTCCTTTCACACTATAGAGAGAGAACACTCTAATTCCCCTTTAATGGCTTTGGCCCCTGCCCAGGGATTCCTAAGTTTTGCCTGCTTGTACACAAAATGCTGTTTCTGTACACAAAATGTGCTTTTATGTACAGAAAAATTACACTTTCTGCACTGAGTAAAATGTGCTTCATTCACGCAAATAATTTTTAAAATTGCAAAGAAAATAAATAAATAAATAGAATAAGCTTTATTTTTAAACTTTATTTTTAGGATGTAACTAAAGAGTTTCGCTCCCCCCTGAAGACTCAGTTTCGCAGCCTGGGAGTGATCCTGGACTCATCGCTGAGCCTGGAACCCCAGGTTTGAGCAGTGGCCAGGAGAGCTTTTGCACCATCAAAACTTGTGCACCAGTTGGGAAGTCTGATCTGGCCACAGTGGTCCATGCTCTTGTCACATCCCAAATAGATTACTGCAATGCACTCTATGTTGGGCTGCCTTTGAAGGCTGTCCAGAAACTCCAACTAGTCCAATGGGAGGCAGCCAGATTACTAACTGGAGTGTCATAAAGGGAACATACCACCCCTCTGTTATGTCAACTCCACTGGATGCCGGTCCACTTCCGGGCACAATTCAAAGTGCTGGTCTTGGCCTATAAAGCGCTATATGGTTCCGACTGACTGACTGACTGACTGACTGACTGACTTTATTATTTCTGAGTCGCCCTCCACGTTAGTGCTCCGGGCGACTTACACACAACAAATTCCACAATTAAAATAGAGTATTTAAAACTAGATTAAAATATTCAGTGGTTAAATGCAGGGGCCAGGCTCGGTATTTGAGTTCCTGGTTCTGCATTGACCATGGGCTTTCCCAAATAGCCAGGTCTTCAGAGTGGTCAGGAACTGGGGCAGGTCGAGGGAGGCTCTCTGGTCCGGTGGCATCGAGTTCCAAAGAACGGGGGCCACAACAGAGAACGATCTCCGCCTCGTGGTCTCCAGGTGGGCCTCTTTCAAGCCTGGTACGTGAAGGAGGTTCTTGTTTGCTGGCCGCGGGGTCCTTGAGTAAGCAGGCATCAGCAAGCGGTCTTTTAGGTACGTTGGGCCCCGGCCCCGTAGGGCTTTGGAAGCCAAGGTCAAGGTCTTGTGTGAGGCTCTAGACTCAACGGGCAGCCAGTGCAGGCGCTGCAGGGATGGTGTAATGTGGCATCTCATCGATGTTCCTGTGAGAAGCCTGGCGGTCGCGTTCTACACAATCTGGAGCCTGCAGGTTAGTGACCAGGGTAGACCTACATACAAGGCGTTACAGTAATCCAGCCTTGATGTCACCGTGGCATGGATTACTGTAGCTAGCGCTTCCGTCGGAAGATAGGGGCGCCAATTGTCTCGCTTGGCGCAGGTGGAAGAAGGCCCTTTTGCTCGTGGAGGCAACCTGGGCAATCTCCATCGACAATTTGGAGTCCAGGATAACACCAAGGCTCTTTACTGAGGGGGACCGTGTCAGCGGTTCCCCTTCAAAGGGGGGCAGCGAGAAAGGTGGTTCTGGGCGGCCCAGTCATAAGATCTCCGTCTTTGATGGGTTTATTTTAAGTTTGTGGGCGGGGAGCCATTTTGTCACTGCTTCTAGGCCTCGAGTGAAGTTTTCGGGCACCGAAGTTGCGCCAGGCTCCAACTTCAGCAGGAGCTGGATGTCATCGGCATATTGGTAGCACCCTAGGCCGAAGCTCCGGGCTATACCAGCCAACGGCCGAACATAGATGTTACACAACGTTGGTGATAATATGGCGCCTTGGGGCACTCCGCACTCGAGGAGAGATTTCCTAGATGTTTGGCCTAGCCATTCAACTCGCTGGCTACGTCCGCGCAGGAAGGAGCTAAGCCAAGCTAAAGCTGTTCCTTGTATCCCTATGGCGGCAAGTTGTCGTATCAGCAGATCATGGTCCACCGTGTCGAATGCGGCGGTAAGGTCCAGCAATACCAGAACTACTGAGCCTCCCTTGTCTAGTTGGCAGCGGATATCGTCCGAGATGGCCACCAGGACGGTCTCAGTCCCGTGCCCAGGGCGGAACCCTGATTGAAAGGGGCCCAAGCCCTCTGGTGTCTCAAGGAAGTTTTGTAGCTGGGTTGCTGCCGACTCAACTTACCTGTCAGAACATATCTCCCTCGACATCCGGCCTCTGAATCTAAGATCATCCGAGGAGACGCTGCTCTCGGCCCCGCCGTCTTCACAGGTTCGTTTGGTGGGGACGAGGGACAGGGCCTTCTCGGTGGTGGTCCCCCGCCTGTGGAATGCCCTCCCTAGCAAAATCAGGTCAGCCTCATCCCTCCTCTTTTTTTAGAAAGAGATTGAAAACGTGGTTTTGGAGTGCAGGCTTGGCAGTGTTCACAATGCTGAACTTTGACATAGGACATGCTTCGGACTGAGTCGTCAATTGCTAAACTATAATAATAACTTTATTTATATTCCGCTCTTCTCACTCTGAAGGGGACTCAGAGTGGATTACATTACACATACGGCAGACAATCCCTGCCAATTAACATACAATACAATTGTACAGACAAACATGTGCAGACAAACATGTGCAATTAGAAGGATTTTTTTTCTTCTGCAGTTGCTCCATTACGCCACAAGGGGGTGCTGTTGCTTCATCTTCAGACGAGAGCCTCTGGTCCCACACTCCACCTCCAGCAGCCCATCTTCCTTATTTTTATTCAGGTGTTGTAAAGTCCTTATAAAAATCCTTCCCCGCTGAGTGGTCCCTAGTTCATCTTTTGCAGAAAAGATGGCTGCTGCTGTGGAGCTCCCTGTGGGTGAGCTCCAGCAGAGCCTAACTAATTTCTTGGATAGGACCAGCTGGTCTCGTCGTTCCCTCTCCGGGGGGATGGCGATTGATCGCCAATCCCAGGGGGTCGTCTTGGGAGACCCACAGACACCGGGCAGCCAAGTTTGGCTGGGAAAGATAGCTGGGCCACCACGGACACCCAAAAGGGCCAAGGATGGATGAGTCGTCCGCCCTGTGACGGCCTCCGGCGCTCACTTCCTGAGGATGTTCGGGAGAGGATCGTTGGGCAGAAGAGCGTCCCTACAGACCCCCTCGAAGGTGGAACACCCAGCGGACTGGAAGCCCTTGGCCCCTGAGCCTCCGGGGCCTCAAAGGAGCAGCTCTCCACGGAGGCCGCGGCAAGCGGCCCAGGATCCTCCCGCTGACCAGCTCGACCCCCGGGTGTACGCCGAGCTGCTTGAGGAGTATACCAAGCTTATGGACCATTTCAATGCCTTCGGGGTTAAATACGGCGGCCTGCTGGAGTGCATGGGAACCCCCATAATGCAGCTCCCAATCCCGAAGCAGGACCCCCCAGCCTAGATGTCCCCCCACGAGCCCCCTCCACAGACCAGGACTTTCTTTGGGACCAATCATGGGACTTTCCCACTAGTGCTGCGGTGATGGACCAAGAGGCCTCCCCGGCTGGAGAGCCCCTTTCGATCTCCCTCCTAGTGAGGCCCTGGGGCTGCCCGAGAGACCGGGAGCAAGATCAATCCTGAAGTGGAAGATGAACCGGCTGCCATGGAGGCTGATGCCCCCAGGATGTCACTGCGGACTGTGGCTCAAGCCGACTCCCAGGCCGGCCACCCACCCCCTCTAGAAGACCTGCCTGAAGCATCCGGAGGCCCCGCACACCAGTCGTTGGATCCCTTGATGCTGGCGGGCCCGGTGCCCACCGAACTGGATGTCTCGGCTGTTCTGGCCCCACCCCCAGAGGCTTACCGTCGTCGACGTCGCCCCGCGCAGAGTTGGGGGAGCATTCTTGAAGAAGCGAGGCCCAGCATGGCGGTTGACCACCTCTGTGTTGATGGTGCCACCTCTGTGTTGATGGAGGCAGGCAGGATTTTCCCCGGGTACTGGTTGTGGGGGGTCGGGAGCAGGTGAGGGTTTTGCCCTCCTTTCTGCTAGAGATCCCTGTGTACAACTAGTGGGCCACTGTGTGACACAGAATGCTGGACTAGATGGGCTGAGGCCCGATTCAGCATGGCTCTTCTTATGTTCTTATGTTCTTATGACCTTGGGGACGCCCAGCCAGCACATGTGCTGAGGCCCCAAGAAGAACCACAACCTGGAAGCAGTCAGCAGCCGGAGGTCCCGCCCCTGGAGGACTCCTTTCCTGGCACTGACCCGACCAGGGACCAACGAGTTCCCCGGAAGAGGAGAAGGCGCCACCGAAGCGGAAGGGGCGTCCGAACTACCTCCCAGACCGTGGATAAGAGGCCTAGACCAGCTTCCGGCCGAAGGGCCTCCGGAACCGGCCTCCTTAGTGACTTGACCAGGAAAGGACGATCAACGCCGAGAATGATGCTGGCCCCGAAGGTGTTCCCCACTAGGACATTCTGGAGCTCCTGCTATAAGCAGTCGAAGCTCCAAGGGGCCCACCACACTTCCTCAAGAGTCTTAAGGGACAATTCGCGGCCGGACCAGGGCCCTTGGCGCAGGCCCCCATGTGGGCGCCCGCGGTCTCTGGCCCCCACGGATGCTTTTGCACCGGCGCTTCTTCTGGGACACCCCTGCCTGCCTCCATTTGATGGCAGGGCGGGACCCTAGGGAGGCACCGTCGCTGACACTCCCCTTTCCCCCTCCCTCCCCCCCACCCTCATGTTCTTCCCTTGTCTACTTGTATATGTTGTCTCTATGTGCCACTGGGCACTCAAACTTCTGTAAACCGCTCCGAGCCTTCGGGGAGTGGCGGTATACAAGTTTGAAGTATAATAATAATAATAATAATCTACTCACAGCTGGCTTGTTTTCGGTCTGTTAGGTGGACAGTGGACAGGGCTCACAGCTGGGTGTCCAGACCAGCCCGGGAATCGAACATGCAACCTTCTGATTGCAAACATAGCTGTGCTATCTCTCTCTAGATCTGAATTCGGCGATAGGTTGAATAACAATAAAAATCGCAGGCTGCAATCCAACACGGTGTGGCGACACCAGGACACAGCGCTTTTCCAGATATCAGGTATTGATTACTCAGGTCTGCGCCTCCGTTGCCCCCAAGACGCAGCCAGGCAGAGGCAGGCGCAGAGCAGGGCCGGAGGCCGCTTGCCCACCAGCTGTGAGGCCTCCTCCTGCAGCAGTGTGGTGGCGGGCATAGGCCTCGAGCACTTGCCACCCCACCTGCCGCTGGAAGGGGTCGGGCCCTTGCAGGATGAGTCGGGTGCTGAGCTCGAACATGGCCTGGCACTGCGGCTCACTCAGCAGTGCCTCCACAGACTTGGAATTTGCAGAGAGAGGCGGGAAGGGGAGGGGAGAGGCTTTCTCGCGGCACAGCAGCTGTTCCCAAATGGCACACTAGTGTGCCGGGGAACAGCGGTTGGGAAACACTGCTCTACCAGACAGACAGCCTTTTCGGTGGCAGCCCCGACTCTTTGGAATGCCCTGCCAGTTGAGGTCCGGGCCCTTAGAGAGTGGCCTGCGTTCCGAAGAGCCTGCAAAACAACTTTATTTCGGCAGGCTTTCAATCTAAACTGACCAAGTGTAACTAGGTGTACTAGGGGTGACTGTTTTATTGTTGGTTTTAGTATTGTTTTTATTGTTTTGTTAGTGTAGTTTATTGTTAACTAGCTTGGGGACCCGGCCCTGCCCGGGTTATTTGAGAAAGGCATTGTGTGCCAAGGTTGGTCCTTATCAGATGTTTACATGGCTTGCAGTGGTCTCAGGAAGTTAGTGAAGGTACTGCAAGTCCCATCGGCCATGGTCCACCCCCCTCCCAACAGCACCAGGATGTAAAGTGGGTCTTGGGGGTTTTGTGTGCTAAGTGTGGTCTTGTTCTGTCTTTGTTGGGAGCCGCAAAGTGTTTTGGTCTGAAACTCTCACCATGGCTGACTGCCTCAGGCCTTTGCCTTATCCCCCTCTGCCAGTTTAGAGTGTCGGAATGTTCGTGTTGGCGACTGCCTCAGGCCTTTGCCTTATCCCCCTCTGCCAGTTTAGAGTGTCGGAATGTTCGTGTTGGCGACTGCCTCGGGCCTTTGCCTTATCCCCCTCTGGCAGTTTAGAGTGTCGGAATGTTTGTGTTGGCGACTGCCTCAGGCCTTTGCCTTATCCCCCTCTGGCAGTTTAGAGTGTTGGAATGTTTGTGTTGGCGACTGCCCCAGGCCTTTGCCTTATCCTCCTCTGCCAGTTTAGAGTGTCGGGATGTTCGTGTTGGCGACTGCCTCAGGCCTTTGCCTTATCCCCCTCTGGCAGTTTAGAGTGTCGGAATGTTCGTGTTGGCGACTGCCTCAGGCCTTTGCCTTATCCCCCTCTGGCAGTTTAGAGTGTTGGAATGTTCGTGTTGGCGACTGCCTCAGGCCTTTGCCTTATCCCCCTCTGGCAGTTTAGAGTGTTGGAATGTTTGTGTTGCCGACTGCCCCAGGCCTTTGCCTTATCCTCCTCTGCCAGTTTAGAGTGTCGGAATGTTCGTCTTGGCGACTGCCTCAGGCCTTTGCCTTATCCCCCTCTGGCAGTTTAGAGTGTCGGAATGTTCGTGTTAGCTGGCCAATTAGACGTGTTATGCAAATACTCCCTCACTGGCAACCAATCATGTTGTCAGAATGTAGAGGCCGGAAGCCAATCAGAACACTGCCACATACATACATACATACATACATACATACATATATACAAACCCACATACCCACAAACATACAAACATTCTCCTTTATTATATATAGAGAGATAGAGATATAAAGATATAGATATAGATAGATAATAGATGTTGACTTATGTAAACCACCCCAAGCCTGTCGGGATGGAGCGGTATATCAAATCAACGTAATAAATAAATAAATAAATAAATAAATAAATAAATAAATAAATAAAAAAAAATAAACATGCTCGAAACGCCTCAGGCCTTTTCCTTACCCCCTCTGCCACTTTAGAGTGTCGGAATGTTCGTGTTGGCTGGCCAATTAGAGGCGTTATGCAAATACTCCCTCATTGGTATATAACATCGAAGTAATAAATAAATAAATAAATAAATAAATATGCTAGAAACGCCTGATAGTCAGGTTCGAATTGACAGAACACGTTGGTTCTTCAAAGGCTCCTCTGAACTTCAATGGAATCTATTTGGACTAAATCCCCAGCTGGCAATTGCATTAGAAGCATGATTTAACCGGGCCTTTTCTTCCCAGTGCTGCGCATTACTATTATTATTATTTTGTGTGTGTGTGTGTGTGTGTGTGTGTGCCCCCAAAAGAACCTTTAGCTGGATCAAAAGCACAGCTGTGCTTGCAAGGCTTTAGAGAACAGGGAAACCTATAATTTCAATATTACTTTAGGGTGATTCCCCCGCCCTCTAATTTTCTCTCTCTCGTTCTATCGCTCCGGCCCTACGGTCATCATCTCATTAAATAAACGGCAATTTTGCAAGATGGAGATGAGCTGATAACAACATTGGCCTCGTGAGATTTCTCCTCCCCCCCCCCAAATTTCCCATCCATCAAGTAGGTAATTGTGGGAGTTATGACTTCGTTAGCCCGAATCGTACCGCGAAAGGACTGATGGCGGCGGAGGTTCTGTGCTCACCAGACAATGGAGCCGCATCCCGTAATTGAATACATCAATAAGCCGCTCTCCCGACACGCCAGACAGGCTAGCATTAGCCGTAATCATATTTTGATCAGGAGGAAATAGAATCTGGGTGAAATTATATGAATTTTTATTTACAGGGCAGGGGAGGGGAAAAGTAAAGAGAGGGGGGGGGGCAATTACGCCGTTGCGTCTCGTTTCAGCAAAATTCGGCTTCGATTGGCTCTGAGTTGTGTTGGCGAACGAGGGCGGCGGGTGTGTTTCAAAGGGGAGTCCATTGAGGAGAAGGCTGCTTGGAGGGATAAATAATACGCCATCAGCATAATAAATGGAGACAGAACTAGCCGGCGCTCATGCTTCACGGCGCTTTAGCCCTTATAGCCCTGTGGGGAGCACTTGATATTCAGGACAAATGCTCTTTATCGATCCCACTCCCCGTTTGGGCCGAAGAGCATGTTTTGCACGAGGTGTTTGAATCAGCATTTATTTTTTTTCCTCTTTTTTTCCTCCATTCACGCCTTATAGGGGAAAGCTTGAGTTTTACGAAATTTCAGCAAATCAGGTTTGTATTGATTGACTGAAACATGCTGAAGTTTGACAGGTTGTAGCTATGGGAAGGGTAGAGAGGCAGTCATAGGGTGTGTGTGTGTGAGTGTGTGTGTGTGTGTGGAGAATAGTAATATAATAATAATAAATAATAATATAATAATGAATAATATATAATTAATACTTGATAACTAATTAATTAAAAAAATCTATGTATAAAATAAAAGTCAGTGTTTGCACGCGGTGGAGCGGTGGGAGGAATATGTGCCAGCGTTTCGATTGGCTGCCACTGTGCTCTGATTTGTGCATAAAGTGCTCTGATTGGCCAGCCTCAGAACTCCAACATTCTAAGGCACCAGACAGAGGGGATTGGTTGCCATGGAGGGAGTATTTGCATAAAGGACTCTGATTGGCCATCGACAACCCAACATTCTAGGGTGACGCAGAGGGAAAAGGAAAGCCCTCAGGCAGTCAGTCATGACGGATCAGGACCACACTTGGCACACAGGGGTCCAATGGCCCACTTCACAACCTGGTGTGGTTTAGGGCAGGATGGGCCACAAATGATGGGATTTGCAGTACCTTCACCTGATTCACTTCCCAAACAACATTGCAGCCCCTATAAATCACAGACCAGGCCCAAAATTGACAGTAAGGCTTCATTAACTTGATTTCCCTGACTAGGCCTCACTTAATGGGATGTTGTTTAAGCTCTGAATTGACAGTAAGGCTTCATTAACTTGATTTCCCTGACTAGGCCTCACTTAATGGGATGTTGTTTAAGCTCTGAATTGACAGTAAGGCTTCATTAACTTGATTTCCCTGACTAGGCCTCACTTAATGGGATGCTGTTTAAGCTCTGAATTGACAGTAAGGCTTCATTAACTTGATTTTCCCGAGTAGGCCTCAGCTCATGGGAAATTGCGTATGGCCTGAATTGACAGTAACCTACCTTGGCACACAGGGCCCCTATGACCCACACTACATTCTACGGATGGATGATGGGACTTGATGTACCCCCATGGATTATGGGATTTGTAGTACTTTCAAACCCTTCATTCCCCTTAAACCACTGCAGCCCAGAACCAAGATCAATAAAGACCAAACTTGGCACACAATGCCCCCATGACACATGCTCCATCCGACTGCAGTTTAGAGGAGGGCGGACCATGCATGATGGGATTTCAAGTACCTCCACTCACTTCCTGAGCCCACTGCGACCCTCATCCAGTGACTGATCAAGACCAAACTTGGCACACAAAGCCCCCATGGCCCACTTAACATCCTGGTGAAGTTCGGAGAAAGGTGGACCATGCATGATGGGACTTGAAGTACCTTAATTTCATTTCCCGAGACTAGCTTGGGGTGCCCGGGTTATTTGGTGTTTATCAGTTGGTAGTCTTTCTTGGCTTTTCTTCATGAATGAAGATTCTTAGGAAGGACTCCTCCCACGCTTTCTACAAGTGCATTGATGACTGAAACGCCAATCCGAGATAGACAAGTTCCGGTTACAGAAAGCACAGCAGAAAGTCTCCTTGGGTGATGTTGTTTCCGAGTTGTGGCTCTTTCTGCGTTGTCCTTTCTCTTCGAGACTCATTTGCCGTGACTTGTCGAAAGAGGCCACAGCATTGTGGATACTGCATCTAGAAGGCCCAAGTTTGCCCATGCCTGCACTATAGACATATCTCACTTTCCTGAGATATGTAATACCTGTTGGTTTAATCGAAGAGCATTCATCTTGAGGCTGAATTTAGACTAGGACAGCGGAGAAGGAGGGCCCATGCCTGGCAAGTATTACGTGAATGGACCAAGTTGAAGTCCAAAACACCCGGAGGGCCCAAGTTTCCCATGCCTGCACTATAGACATATCTCACTTTCCTGAAATATGTCCTACCTGTTGGTTTAATAGAAGGGTATTCATCTTGAGGCTGAATTTAGACTAGGACCGCGGAGAAGGAGGGCCGTGCCTGGCAAGTATTATTCATGTATTTATTTATTTGTCGAACTTCTAGGCCGCCACTCCCGGGAGGCTCGGGGTGGCTCACAACAGGGCAATACACATTAGAACACATAAGGCACTCTAAAATATCCATACATTAAAACACAATGCGCTGTACGAGGTACGAAATGCACAGCAAAATACAATATAAGGGGTAAAATCAACGAGCAGAGTAAGACACTGAGGGCGTCTTATAAGTCGAAGGCCTGTTGAAAGAGGAAGGTCTTACAGGACCTCCTAAAGGACATAAGATCTTGGAGGGCTCGTGTCTCGGCTGGGAGAACATTCCATAGAGTTGGAGCTATCACTGAGAACGCTCTCCTCCGGGTCACCATCAGCCTAAGCGTCTTTACAGGGGAATTGCCAATAGATTGATGTTCTCTGACCGCAGTGATCTTGTAGGGCAATATGGGGTAAGCCGGTCCCTCAGGTACATTGGCCCATGGCTGTGCAAGGCCTTAAAGGTAAGCACCAGCACTTTGAAAGTGATCCGGTGCTCAATTGGAAGCCAGTGCAGATCCTGCAAGGTAGGTGTAATATGGCAACCTGTTGGAGTACCAGACAGGAACCGGGCGGCAGTGTTCTGCACCAGCTTGAGCTTCCAGGTCAACTACAGAGGAAGGCCAACATAGAGTGCATTACAGTAGTCCAGTCTCGAGATGACCGTGGCTTGGATCACCGTGGCCAGGTTGTTCCAGGATAGATAGGGGGCCAGCCGCCTTGCCTGTCTTAAATGGAAAAAGGTTGTTTTACTGACCATGGAGATTTGGGTCTCCATGGTCAGTTGGGAGTCCAAGTGAACTCCCAGGCTCTTTACAGAAGGCGATGGGCATAACGCCACACCGTCCAGGGTCGGAAGCTGGGCATCCCCATCACCCAGACAGCCCAGCCACAAAATCTCTGTCTTCGCTGGATTCACCTTCAACCTACTGTCTCGCAGCCATCCAGTAACGGCCTCGAGGCAACGTTGGAAATTATCGGGTACAGATCCAGGTCTGCCCTCCATCCTCAGAATGAGCTGAGTGTCATCAGCGTACTGATGACACTCCAACCCAAAACTCCAGACCAGCTATGCAAGCCGCTGCATGTAGATGTTAAATAACAGAGGGGAGAAATTGGCCCCCTGAGGGACCCCACAAACCAGTGTGGAGCCCTCGGAGACCATTTCCCCCCTCCTCACTCGCTGAGACCGATGGCGGAGGAAGGAGGTCAGCCATTTCAGGGCTGCCCCCCTCACTCCAGCCATGGCAAGGCGGTGGGTCAAAATATTGTAATCGACTGTGTCAAACGCTGCTGTGAGGTCCAATAACACAAGCAGCGCATACCTGCCTTGGTCGAGCTGGCAGCGGAGTTGGGACCATCTCCGTCCCATAAATGGACCAAGTTGAAGTTGAAGTCCAAAACACTTGGAGGGCTCAAGTTTCCCATGCTTACACTATAGACATATCTCACTTTCCTGAGATACGTACTACCTGTTGGTTTAATAGAAGAGCATTCATCTTGAGGTCAAATTTTGACTAGGACCACGGAGAAGGAGGGTCCATGCCTGGCAAGTATAATGAATGGCCCAAGTTGAAGTCCAAAACACCCGAAGGGCGAAGTTTACCCGTGCCTCCTTTAGAGCCATCATTTCTTGCGTATAGCCTTTTCAGAGCCAGCAGGAAGCACTCAAGGATGGCAGTCCTGCACAAATCATGGTTTTGATCACAGTTTTGAATTCACCGTGGACCTGGAGACAGCTGTGTTGCTGTTGAAAAATAACGAACCCAGCATTCCTCGCCTCCCCCTCCCCACCATCACACTTGAGTAGAGCAATGAGTGACTAATAAGAAAACCACTTGAGGAGCTTATTAGCACCGTCATATTATCATTCAGTGGCTCATTGGCAGGAGATGCAGCTTTCAAACTTATTATCTTGTTTATTTTTGCAGAAATGGAAAGAAGACGCACACACCGATTGCAAGGATCCACCTTGCCTGCTTGCAGCCATGTTTTCAATGCCTCCTCTACTAGTGTTGGCATCCGCAGCATTGTGGATAGTGCGTCTCCATGCCTCCTAATGTGAGGCCAGGGTGGACCATTGTTGGTGATCAATCTGGCTGAGCCTGAGATGTTGTTTCAGGGAGTCCTTTAATCTCTTTTGGGGGGCGACTCTCTTGCGCTGACCCGTGGTGAGTTCACCGTAGAGTAATATCTTTGGGAGGTGGTGGTCCTCCATCCTAGAGACGTGCCTTGCCCAGCGCAGCTGTGTTCTCAATAGCGTGGCCTCAATGCTGGTGATCCCTGCTTGCTCAAGGACAGCAACATTCGTCACATAGTCGGTCCAGTGTACATTTAGGATTGTGCAAAGACAGCGCCGATGAAAGTGTTCGAGGAGTCGTAGGTGTTGGCGATAGGTAAACCATGTTTCAGATCCATAGAGGAAAATAGACAGTACGATAGCTCTGTACACACTGATTTTGGTGCTTTGCCTCAGGTGCTTGTTGCTCCAGACTCTTTTGAAACCTTCCAAATGCACTCTATGCCTTTGCTAATCTGTGATCTATCTCTTTATCAATCTTGGCGTCTGAAGAGATGATGCTTCCCAGGGAGGTGAACTGCTGAACGGACTTAAGCACAGATGTGCCTATGCTGATGTGGGGATGATGGTGTTCTTCCTGTAGTGCGGGCTGGTAGAGGACTTCCAGTTTCTTCAGGCTGACTTCCAGCCCAAACAGCTCTGCAGCTGCTGCAAAGCAGGATGTGAGGGGCTACAGGGCTGCTTCTGAATAGGCGACAAGGGCAGCATCGTCAGCAGAAAGCAGCTCACGGACTAGATAGTTTAGAGTCTTAGTGTGAGCTTAAGTTGAACGAGCTTCCATCAGTACGATAGCGTATATATATGTGACGTCTTCTTCTTCTTCGAGGTCTGCCGTAGCCCTTTGGAGCATCAGGCTGAAGAAGATTGTAAATAGGGTCGGTGCAAGAACACAACCTTGTTTCACTCCATTAGTTATGAGAAAGGGGCTCCGAGAGCATCGCCGTATCTGGCTTGACCGCGCTGGCCCTCGTGTAACAGGATAATCATATTGAGGAATTTCGGGGGACACCCTAGACGTTCCAGGATCTGCCACAGACAGATCTGATCTACAGTATTAATTGCATTCACACACTAAAATGAATATATATATTTTTTCTCTTTGTGGATGCCTATTTGTAGCAGATGGCTTAGTTGTAAGGAAAGTGAACTGGATACACACACACACCCATTCCAGTGCCTTATTGTGTTTGTGAGTGCACACCTGCTCATTAATGAAAGTGTCTGTTGGGATGCCATTTTATGGAGAACGTCTTTCATCTCGCGGATCTGTGTACAGATGTATTGGGGACAGAGGCTCCTGCTGGGAAAGGGAACCAGCCCATATGTACACACTAGACATGGTTTAGAACCCAAAAATAGGGAATCGAAAATCTAAGGGCGGGGGATTTTTTTGATTAGTAATAGAAAGACTTACCAAAAAAATTCCAAAATTTCTAAATGATACGTAATTACTAACGAAATTTGTTAGTAGTTCTAAAGTAGGAAAAGCAGGGACAGAGGACTGACACTGTTTTAAGCACAGGCAAATCAAGGGGCAACATTTCCCTTGGTTTCCTTGCAGGGAGATATAATGCATTAATATATTATTATTAATATTATTATTAATATTATTAAAGGACAGGGTTTCTTTGCAGGGACATATAATGCATTAATATATTATTAATAATAATATTAATATTATAAAATGACAGGGTTTCTTTGCAGGGACATATAATGCATTAATATATTATAATTAATATTATTAAATAAAATAGTTGCCCACCTCTGGTGCAGGCCTTGCTAATCTGTAGAGTTCTCCTCGCTCCAGCTTTTCCCCATTCAGTTTTACCATAGCACTCTAGGATCTCTGTTTGAACTCTATGGCTTTTCTTGATTCTGAACTCTTCCTTCTCCTCTCCGTGCTCTTTTCACTCCTGCTGCCCTTCTCTCAGCAGTTCCTATGTCCTTCTATTTAAACCCCCTTCCTGGGTGTTTAAACCGCTTTTTTCCTCAGTCCTCCAGCCCCTCTAGGAGTGCCGATCTGGATCTCTCTATGGTTTCCGGCTCCTTTTTCACTTCCTGGAGGTAGGCCTTTCACTCTAATTAGGCTCCAAGCATGGAAAGGCCCCGATTTGACTGTGAGTTATGTCTGCAAAGCTATTTTGGGGGGAAATTTTCCTGTTGGGTGGGCATCCGAAATATTTACTAATCTAACGAAATTTTGGGCCCAGGGAGTGCGGAAAAGAAAGTCCACTTCCGGGATTGGCCCTGCGATGCGTATAAACTTGAAAGTCCCATACATACGAATCCCTTCCGATTTCTTTTAATTTTCATAACTTTTTTCTCATGCCTAGTACACACAGTGTGTCCCTTTCTTGGCAATCGACAAGACAACAGCATCCATGAATGCGGTGA
>JARBWK010000412.1:0-32634 GCA_030556195.1 Anolis apletophallus | reverse complement strand
TGCCACTCCCAATAATGATGGATCAAGGCCAAACTTGCCACACAGAGCCCCCATGACCCACTCTACGTCCTGGTGCAGTTGAGAGGAGGACAGACCACAGGCGATGGGACTTGCAGTACCTTCAGTAATTACATGACATCACTGCCACTCCCAATAATGATGGATCAAGGCCAAACTTGCCACACAGAGCCCCCATGACCCACTCTACGTCCTGGTGCAGTTGAGAGGAGGACAGACCACAGGCGATGGGACTTGCAGTACCTTCAGTAATTACATGACATCACTGCCACTCCCAATAATGATGGATCAAGGCCAAACTTGCCACACAGAGCCCCCATGACCCACTCTACGTCCTGGTGCAGTTGAGAGGAGGACAGACCACAGGCGATGGGACTTGCAGTACCTTCAGTAATTACATGACATCACTGCCACTCCCAATAATGATGGATCAAGGCCAAACTTGCCACACAGAGCCCCCATGACCCACTCTACGTCCTGGTGCAGTTGAGAGGAGGACAGACCACAGGCGATGGGACTTGCAGTACCTTCAGTAATTACATGACATCACTGCCACTCCCAATAATGATGGATCAAGGCCAAACTTGCCACAGCCCCCATGACCCACTCTACGTCCTGGTGCAGTTGAGAGGAGGACAGACCACACAGGCGATGGGACTTGCAGTACCTTCAGTAATTACATGACATCACTGCCACTCCCAATAATGATGGATCAAGGCCAAACTTGCCACACAGAGCCCCCATGACCCACTCTACGTCCTGGTGCAGTTGAGAGAGGAGGACAGACCACAGGCGATGGGACTTGCAGTACCTTCAGTAATTACATGACATCACTGCCACTCCCAATAATGATGGATCAAGGCCAAACTTGCCACACAGAGCCCCCATGACCCACTCTACGTCCTGGTGCAGTTGAGAGGAGGACAGACCACAGGCGATGGGACTTGCAGTACCTTCAGTAATTACATGACATCACTGCCACTCCCAATAATGATGGATCAAGGCCAAACTTGCCACACAGAGCCCCCATGACCCACTCTACGTCCTGGTGCAGTTGAGAGGAGGACAGACCACAGGCGATGGGACTTGCAGTACCTTCAGTAATTACATGACATCACTGCCACTCCCAATAATGATGGATCAAGGCCAAACTTGCCACACAGAGCCCCCATGACCCACTCTACATCCTGGTGCAGTTGAGAGGAGGACAGACCACAGGCGATGGGACTTGCAGTACCTTCAGTAATTACATGACATCACTGCCACTCCCAATAATGATGGATCAAGGCCAAACTTGCCACACAGAGCCCCCATGACCCACTCTACATCCTGGTGCAGTTGAGAGGAGGACAGACCACAGGCGATGGGACTTGCAGTACCTTCAGTACTTTCATGACATCACTGCGAGTCCCAATAATGATGGATCAAGGCCAAACTTGCCACACAGAGCCCCCATGACCCACTCTACGTCCTGGTGCAGTTGAGAGGAGGACAGACCACAGGCGATGGGACTTGCAGTACCTTCAGTAATTACATGACATCACTGCCACTCCCAATAATGATGGATCAAGGCCAAACTTGCCACACAGAGCCCCCATGACCCACTCTACGAGTTGAGAGGAGGACAGACCACAGGCGATGGGACTTGCAGTACCTTCAGTAATTACATGACATCACTGCCACTCCCAATAATGATGGATCAAGGCCAAACTTGCCACACAGAGCCCCCATGACCCACTCTACGTCCTGGTGCAGTTGAGAGGAGGACAGACCACAGGCGATGGGACTTGCAGTACCTTCAGTAATTACATGACATCACTGCGAGTCCCAATAATGATGGATCAAGGCCAAACTTGCCACACAGAGCCCCCATGACCCACTCTACGTCCTGGTGCAGTTGAGAGGAGGACAGACCACAGGCGATGGGACTTGCAGTACCTTCAGTAATTACATGATATCACTGCCACTCCCAATAATGATGGATCAAGGCCAAACTTGCCACACAGAGCCCCCATGACCCACTCTACGTCCTGGTGCAGTTGAGAGGAGGACAGACCACAGGCGATGGGACTTGCAGTACCTTCAGTAATTGCTCCAGGCTGTAAAGTGGGCCATTGGGCCTCTGTGTGCCAAGTTTGGTCCTGATCCGTCATTGGTGTGGGCCACAATGCTCTAAGGAAGTGAGTTAAAGTACTGGAAGTCCCTTCATTCCTCAAACTGCACCAGGATGTAAAGTGGGTCCTTGTGATGTTTGCTTTTCTGTCTGCGCTGTTGTGCTCCCTCTCTCTCTCTCTATATATATATATTGTGTGTATGTGTGTGTGTGTGTGTATATATATATATATATAAAATATTCATTTGTGGGATTAACATAACTCAAAAACCACTCGACAAATTGCTGCCAAATTTGGCCACAAAACATACTAATACTAACCCAAGGAGGGACCATCAGTCAGAAAATTGATTTTGTCATTTGGGAGTTGTAATTGCTGGGAGTTATAGTTCACCCGCAATCGAAGAGCATCCTGAACGCCACCAATGATGGAACTAAACCAAACGTGGCACACAGGACTCCCATGACCAACAGAAAACACTAGAAGGTTTTGGTGGGCATTGACCTTGAGTTTGGGAGTTGTAGTTCACCTATATTCAGAGAGCTTTGTGGACTCAAACAATGATGGATCTGGACCAAACTTGGCACGGATACTCAATATGCCCAGATCTGAACACACATGGAGTTTGGGGGAAATAGACCTTGACATTTGGGAGTTGTAGTTGCCGGGATTTATAGTTCACCTATAATGAAAGAGCATTCTGAACCCCACGAACAGAATTGGGGCAACTACTTCCCACACAAAACCCCCACAACCAAAGCAGCAAATACTCAAGGCAGAGAGGAAATAAAGCAAGGAAGAATGGAAGGAATGAGGGAGGGAGGAAAGCAAGGCAAGCAGGAAGGAAAGAGGTGAGAAAGGAAGGAAGGTAAGAAAGGAAGGAAGGAAGGAGAGGAAGGAAGGAAAGAGGGAGGGAAGGAGGAAAAAAGGAAGAACAAGGAAGGGAAAGAAGGAAGGGGAGAGAGGGAGGGAGGGAAAGGAAGGAGAGAAGGAAAGGGTGAAGGGGAGAAAGAAAGGAAGAAAGAGGGAGATTGTGGGAAAGAAAGAGAAGGAAGAGAGATTGAGAGAGAGGGAGAAAGAGAAGGGGGGATTGAGAGAATGAGAGTGAAAAGGGGGAGATTGGGAAAGAGGGAAGAGTTCCCCCTCGCTCGCCATACTTCTTCCGTGGCTCCGAGCTCAGATGGAGGCGGGGCCAGGGATCGATAGGAAGGAATTGAGGGCGAAACAGAGAGAGGAAGGGAGGGATTAGAAGAGAGGGAGAAAAGAGGGAAAGAGAAGGAAGAAGGGATTGGGAGAGAGAGGGAGAAACAGAAGGTGTCAGATTATTGCATTTTGAATAGCAATTCATGAGTCAGCACAAGATATATTTTCGCAGTTTGAGATGACCTGCAGTGTGACATGTTTGACACCAGATGGCGCTGTCTCAAGACTGCTAAATGGAACCTTGAGGAATGTCAGTTACAAAGTGACCGTTGGGATTTGTCAGTTGGGATTTAATATCTGTGAGGAAAGGATGTTTAGAAAGGTAGCTGTGATGGCTGTTGTTTTTCGATGTTTTGCCAGTTATTGTTAAATGCAATTCAATACAAAGTTATATATTTACCTTGTGAATTGAATGAGAGTTTCATTCTTCACACAAACAGAGACTGGAGTTTTTGGGCCGATGGGGAATTAAACTTCTATATTTCTGTTGCCTATCCGCTGTGACATAAATACTCAACGCCGAAGAGAAGGAAGGAGAAGGAGGGGGATTGAGAGAGGGAGAAACAGAATGAGAAAAAAAATAAGGGAGTGATTGTGAGAGAGGTAGGAAGAGAGGGAAAGAGAAGGAGGGGGATTGTGAGGAGGGAAGGAGAAGGATGGTGAGCGAGGGGGAACTCTTCCCTTGGGACAGACCCAGGCGGGTGGTGAGGTGAAGGCCAGGTCGGGCCAGTCCAGGTGGGAGGCAAGAGCAGCTGGCAGGGAGGCAGGCAGAGCCACAGAAAATAAAAAAACAGCAAGGAAGGAAGGCAGCCCTGCCTCCGTGTTTGTGCGCTGCTGCCAGGAAAGAAAGGCGACAGAGGGAGGGAGGGAGGGAAAAGGGAAGAACAGAAGGAAGGGGAGGAAGAAAGGAAAGAAGGCAGGCAGGAAGGAGGGGAGAAAGGAAGAACCGTGTTCATGCTGCTGGAGCAGCCGCGGTTGGAGCCACCCCTGGCCATGCCCCTCCCCCGCTCCCTTCTTCTTGCCGCGGCCCTGCTCCTTGTTTCTTTTGGTCTCACCAGCCGCAAGGAAGCTGGGGAGGCTTTGTGCGCCTCAGGCTTCGCGCGGAAGGAGAAGGCGCGCGCACGCGCAGCTGCCTTCCTCCTCCAATCACGAGCGCACGCCCCTCACCTCACATGCGGCGCTGACATTGCGCTCGTGATTGGAGGAGGAAGGCAGCTGCGCGCGCGGCGCTGCTGGCAGGGAAAGAGGCGTGGCCTCCTCCTGGCCTCCTCCTCTTCTCCCCCTCCCTTCCCCTCGGTTGGCCGCTGTTCATGATCCTGGCGGCCGTGGCGTATGCGCCCTTGGCCACGTGGCGCCCTGAGGAGAAGGGGGGAAGGGAGGAGGGGGGAAGAGGCTTTCCAACGGCACAGCTGATGATGTCCCACGGCACACTGGTGTGCCGAGGCACACAGGTTGACAATGACTGCCTTAAAAGAATTCAACAATTAAATAAACATTCAGTTCAAAATCTAAACGAGATTAAAAAACATTAAAGCCCAGACGTATCCAAAAGGAGGTCCCATTGAGGAAGGGGAAAGGACCCCTTTCTGCTGCTCTGGAGACTAAGGCAATGTTTCCCAACCAGTGTGCCGGGGCACACTAGTGTGCCGTGAGCCATCATCAGGTGTGCCGTGGGAAATTGGAACCTCCAGGAGGGGAGTGGGGAGAGTCTAGTGTGTTGAAGTATCAAAACCCTAAGAAACGTACCTCTATAAAGGCACAAAATTACAACCACCCCCTCCCCACCCGTTGTCTACTTGGTCTCTCCCTCTCCATGCTTTGGGAAGGCCCGCCTCCCTTTCCCCAAGTAGAGACCTCCTCTGCCTCCCCCACAGGCCTAATGCTGGATGGTTCAGTCCAGCACCAGCCCCGCCCCTCCCTCCTCCCCGGTGTGCACAAAACCGCTCTCGGCCTCCCTCCGGCTCCCTGCCTGCCACCTTCCTTCCTGCCTGCTTCGCCAGACCCGAGATGTCCACCCGGGCCGCCCCGCTGACCCCCGAGGAGCTGTGCAGGTGGTGAGTGAGGCTCCTGCTCCCCACGACCCCAATTCAAGCCTGGCGGGGAGGGAGGGGGCAACCTAAGCGAGAGGGAGACTGCTGGTCTTTCGAGCCCCCCAGAAACTGTAACTCCCAAATGTCAAGGTCTATTTTCCCCAAACTCCATCTGTGTTCACATTTGGGCATATTGAGGTTTCATGCCAAGTTTGGTCCTGATCCAACATTGTTTGAGTCCACAGTGATTTCTGGGTGTAGGTGAACTACACCTTCCAAACTCAAGGTCAATTCCCAAGCAAACCCTTTCAGTACTTTCTGTTGGTAATGAGAGTTCAATATGCCAAGTTTGGTTCAATTCCATTGTTGCAAGAGTTCAGGATGCTCTTTGATTGTGTGTTAACTATAAATCCCAGAAACTGTAACTCCCAAATATCAAGGTCTATTTTCCCCAAACTCCATCTGTGTTCACATTTGGGCATACTGAGTATATTCATGCCAAGTTTGGTCCTGATCCAACATTGTTTGAGTCCACGGTGCTCTCTGGATATAGGTGAACTACAACTCCAAAACCCAAGGTCAATGCCCACCAAACGCTTATACCATTTTCTCTTGGTTGTGGGAGTTCTGTGTGGGAAGTTTGTGCCTTTCTGCCATTCCTGCCAGGATGTCTATGTTGTGTTCTTGTCGAAACAGGCCCAGGTTTCACACGGAGTGTATAAGTACATTTAAAAACGTATTAACTATATGTATGACTGTGTTCGAGTGTCATTGTGTGTCATTTTGGTTGGTGGTGTGCCCCAGGATTTGGTCAATGGAAAACGTGTGCCGCAACTCAAGAAAGGTTGAAAATCACGGCCTTAGAACAATTCAACAATTAAATAAACATTCAGTTAAAAATCTAAACGAGATTAAAAGCCATTAAGATATAGACATAGCCAAAGAGACGTCCCATTGAGGAAGAGGAAAGGCTTCCTTTCTGCTGCTCTGGAGACTAAGGGACAACGGAGCCAGGAGGTCAGACGGCAGGAAAAGGGATTCTGCTGAAATGAGGAAGGACTTCCTGAAAAGAGGAAGGACTTCCTGAAATGAGGAAGGACTTCCTGAAATGAGGAAGGACTTCCTGAAATGAGGAAGGACTTCCTGAAATGAGGAAGGACTTCCTGAAAAGAGGAAGGACTTCCTGAAATGAGGAAGGACTTCCTGAAATGAGGCAAGACTTCCTGAAATGAAGAAGGACTTCCTGAAATGAGGAAGGACTTCCTGAAATGAGGAAGGACTTCCTGAAATGAGGAAGGACTTCCTAAAATGAGGAAGGACTTCCTAAAATGAGGAAGGACTTCCTGAAATGAGGAAGGACTTCCAAAAATGAGGAAGGACTTCCTAAAATGAGGAAGGACTTCCTGAAATGAGGAAGGACTTCCTGAAATGAGGAAAGACTTCCTGAAACGAGGAAGGACTTCCTGAAATGAGGAAGGACTTCCTAAAATGAGGAAGGACTTCCTGAAATGAGGAAGGACTTCCTGAAATGAAGAAGGACTTCCTGAAATGAGGAAGGACTTCCTGAAACGAGGAAGGACTTCCTGAAATGAGGAAGGACTTCCTGAAATGAGGAAGGACTTCCTGAAATGAGGAAGGACTTCCTGAAGTGAAGAAGGACTTCCTGAAAAGAGGAAGGACTTCCTGAAATGAGGAAAGACTTCCTGAAATGAGGAAGGACTTCCTGAAATGAAGAAGGACTTCCTAAAATGAGGAAGGACTTCCTGAAATGAAGAAGGACTTCCTGAAATGAGGAAGGACTTCCTGAAATGAGGAAGGACTTCCTGAAATGAGGAAGGACTTCCTGAAATGAGGAAGGACTTCCTGAAATGAGGAAGGACTTCCTGAAATGAGGAAGGACTTCCTGAAATGAAGGACTTCCTGAAATGAGGAAGGACTTCCTGAAATGAGGAAGGACTTCCTGAAATGAGGAAGGACTTCCTGAAGTGAAGAAGGACTTCCTAAAATGAGGAAGGACTTCCTGAAATGAAGAAGGACTTCCTGAAATGAGGAAGGACTTCCTGAGGGCAGGGAGAAGAGTTGGATCTGCCCCCGAGTCTGGTGGGAGCTCCTTCTTGGGAGCATTGAGTCAGAGGCTGGGTGGCCATCTGTCGGGACGGCTTGGATTGTGTTTCACACAGGAACCAGACACACTCGGTGCTTCGGATCCAAAGCACTGACCGGGGAAGCTGGACGCAAAGGAAGGGAGGGAGGAAGAGACCAAAGAAAACAGGAGGGAAGGAGGGAGAGAAGGAAGAAAAGGGTGAAGGGAGGAGTGAAGGAAGGGATGAAGGAATGGATTCCAAAATATAGCGTGTCACCACCCTGAGTTTCCTTGACACAAGCACACACACCAATATCTCTGTGTGTGTGTGTGTGTGTGTGTTGTGTGTATAGATGTGTGTTTGTGGCCGAGGGATTCTCGATTGCCTCCCTCTTCCAGAGCCCACGGGGACCCTCATTGGCGAGGGGCCTGGACCCAGCCTGGCACATGGACACCCCCCTACTTAGGACCCCCTTTCCGCCCAGGTGGGGTTGGGAGGGTGGTCCTGGGAGGGTGGGAGCTGCGGTGCGTTCACCCTCGCCCAGAATCCACTGCAAAGCCCACCAGACACGGATGTGGACCTAGCCCAGTACGCGGGGAACCCGCAGGCAACAAGGGGAGGGGTTGGAAGGGGGCCGAGGAAGGGGAAGCGGGGAGCGGCCTTCCCCTGGCGCCTGGGGGCCTTTCCCGAGGGGGGCCTCCCTCCCTCCACTCCCAAGGAGGCAACCCAAGGCTGATTCCCAGGCTGACCCCGTCCACAAGCAGGCCCAGGCCCGGATTACCCATAAGGCCACCCTAGGCCATGGTGGGGGGGGCAGCAGATCCGGACCCCCCCAAATTTTTTTTTAAAAAATCTGCAAAAAAATTCAAAAAAATGTTCAATTAAAAAAAAATAGGGCGCATACGCGGCCGCCCCCTCCCTTTGCTCTGCTCCCCTCGGCTCTGCTTTAGGAGAGAGGGAGGATCGGCTCCGCCCCTGACTCCACCCCTCCTCACCTACGGCTCCGCCCCCGCCTCCTCGCCGGCACGGAGCCGATCCTCCCTCCGTCCTAAAGCCGGCCTGAAAAGGGCGATTTCGGCCGCTTCTCAGGCCGGCATGGTGGCTGAGGGAGGGAGGGAGGGAGGGGCAGCCGTGGGGAGGCCCCGCATCGGCACTGGGGGTGGGGCTTTCCTCCATCCTTGCGCCGTCACGGAACAGCGGTTGGGGAACACTGACCTAATAGTAGATCAAAATTTGGACCAAAAAACACATCAGTCAGAAGTAAACTCCCGAGATCTTTTTTCGACATGATAGAGAATTACTCATTAAAAGATTCATGGTGATGACGTAATAATAATAATAATCTATATATATAAAAAGAGTGCTGTCATCCTAAGTAGCCTATAGACAGCAAAACCACACAAGGCAGACACACAAAAACAGCCCACATACCCAGAAAACCCTACGAGGTACGTTTACCACCCCCCAAAAAGGAGCCAACGGCCACAAATCCAAACAAACATTATGGACTAATGTGGTGGCTAACTGAGGGAGTATTTGCATTAGAGGCATTATGCAAATACTCCCTCAGTTAGAATGAAGCTGGCTGGGAGCCACCACCCTCCGGCAGTTTAGAATGTCAGAATGTTGGTGGTGCTGGCCAATTAGAGGCATTCTGCAAATACTCCCTCAGTTAGAATGAAGGTGGCTGGGAGCCACCCGCCTCTGGCAGTTTAGAATGTCGGAATGTGTTGGTGGTGCTGGCCAATTAGAGGCATTCTGCAAATACTCCTCAGTTAGAATGAAGCTGGCTGGGAGCCACCACCCTCTGGCAGTTTAGAATGTCAGAATGTTGGTGGTGCTGGCCAATTAGAGGCATTCTGCAAATACTCCCTCAGTTAGAATGAAGGTGGCTGGGAGCCATCACCCTCTGGCAGTTTAGAATGTCGGAATGTTGGTGATGCTGGCCAATTAGAGGCATTCTGCAAATACTCCCTCAGTTGGAATGAAGGTGGCTGGGAGCCATCACCCTCTGGCAGTTTAGAGTGTCGGAATGTTGGTGGTGCTGGCCAATTAGAGGCATTCTGCAAATACTCCCTCAGTTAGAATGAAGGTGGCTGGGAGCCACCACCCTCTGGCAGTTTAGAGTGTCGGAATGTTGGTGGTGCTGGCCAATTAGAGGCATTCTGCAAATACTCCCTCAGTTAGAATGAAGGTGGCTGGGAGCCACCACCCTCTGGCAGTTTAGAATGTCGGAATGTTGGTGGTGCTGGCCAATTAGAGGCATTCTGCAAATACTCCCTCAGTTAGAATGAAGGTGGCTGGGAGCCACCACCCTCTGGCAGTTTAGAGTGTCGGAATGTTGGTGGTGCTGGCCAATTAGAGGCATTCTGCAAATATTCCTCAGAAGGTGGCTGGGAGCCACCACCCTCTGGCAGTTTAGAATGTCAGAATGTTGGTGGTGCTGGCCAATTAGAGGCATTCTGCAAATACTCCTCAGTTAGAATGAAGGTGGCTGGGAGCCACCACCTCTGGCAGTTTAGAGTGTCGGAATGTTGGTGGTGCTGGCCAATTAGAGGCATTCTGCAAATACTCCCTCAGTTAGAATGAAGGTGGCTGGGAGCCACCACCCTGGCTTTTTAGAGTGTCGGAATGTTGGTGGTGCTGGCCAATTAGAGGCATTCTGCAAATACTCCTCAGTTAGAATGAAGGTGGCTGGGAGCTACCACCCTCTGGCAGTTTAGAAGGAATGTTGGTGGTGCTGGCCAATTAGAGGCATTCTGCAAATACCCTCAGTTAGAATGAAGGTGGCTGGGAGCCACCACCCTCTGGCAGTTTAGAGTGTCGGAATGTTGGTGGTGCTGGCCAATTAGAGGCATTCTGCAAATACTCCCTCAGTTAGAATGAAGGTGGCTGGAAGCCGCCACCCTCTGGCAATTTAGAATGTCAGAATGTTGGTGGTGCTGGCCAATTAGAGGCATTCTGCAAATACTCCCTCAGTTAGAATGAAGGTGGCTGGGAGCCACCACCCTCTGGCAGTTTAGAGTGTCGGAATGTTGGTGGTAGGGAGGGAGGGAGAAGAGGCAGGAGGAGAGAGAGAAGAGAAAAGCTGAGGGATGAGGGGGAGAGGGAAGACAGGAAGTACAAAAGGCAGGAAGGGAGGTTACTGTTGGTCTTCACCACATGCACACACGTATGTACATATAGATATACCCACATACACACACATATACATGCACACATACATACACACCTCTGTACTTACACACATCTACACACATACACGCATATGCATATACAAAAACACACATATACACGCATATACATATACACATATACATAAGTACACACACATATACACACACATATGTACACATAGACACAACTCCATATATATACATACATACACACACAAAACAAATATATATAGACTGGGACGCAGGAAAGAGAAAAAGTCACAGCAGTGCGTGGCCGGGTTCAGCTAGTAGTAGTAGTAGTAGTAGTAATAATAATAATAATAATAATAATAATAATACCCGGGAGAGAAGAAGAACCTGGTCCAGGATGGATACGAAATAGATGACAAAAATTTAGCAGTAACCATATCAGATACTAAAACCCGCCCAAGAATATTCCCCGACTGAAGTCATTCTGAAAACAGGACGTAAACAATAAGAGAAGAGAAGGGATGAAGGGAGGAAGGAAGAGTGGAAAGGATGGATGGAAGAATGAAGGAAGGATGGAGGGAGAGAAGGAAGAAAGGGAGGGATGAAGAAAAGCAGGAAGGAGGGAGAGAAAGGATGAAGGGAGCAAGGAAGGAAGAGGGGGAGGAAGGAAGGAAGGGAAGGAAAGAAGGAAGGATGGAGGGGAGAGAAGGAAGAAAGGGAGGGATGAAGAAAAGCAGGAAGGAGGTAGCTACATTCCTGCAGAAGTGGCACCTATTGATCTACCCACCTTTGCATGCATTCGAGTGGCAGAGGTTGGGGCTAACAGTGGGAGCTCACCCTGCTTCCCAGGTCCAAACTGTCGATCTTTCGGTCAGCAAGTTCCACAGCTCAGCGGTTTGTCCCGCTGCTCTAGTTCTTAAGACGGGTTTGGTTTAACTTCCGATGGCCTAGCTAGTGAAACTGAATCACTGTGTCCTGAAGGATCCATTTCGACAAGAGTGTAGTGCCAAGGCGAAAAGGCTGCTAATAATAATAATAATAATAATAATAATAAATATGCTATTAATAATATATATTATTATATTAAATATTAAAATACAATAAATAATAATAATAAGGAGGGAGGGGGTTCGGAAAGAGTGCAGTGCCAAGACGAAAAGTCTGCAAATAATAATATTAATAATATATTATTATATTATATTAAATATTAAAATATAAATAATAATAATAAGGGGAGGGAGTTCGAAAAGAGTGTAGTGCCAAGACGAAAAGTCTGCTAATAATAATAATAATAAATATGCTATTAGTAATATATATTATTATTATATTAAATATTAAAATATAAATAATAATAATAATAAGGGGGAGGGAGTTCGAAAAGAGTGTAGTGCCAAGATGAAAAGTCTGCAAATAATAATAATATATTATTATTATATTAAATATTAAAATATAAATAATAATAATAATAATAAGGAGGGAGGGGGTTCGGAAAGAGGGTAGTGCCAAGTCGAAAAGTCTGCAAATAATAATAATATATTATTATATTATATTAAATATTAAAATATAAATAATAATAATAATAATAAGGAGGGAGGGGGTTCGGAAAGAGTGTAGTGCCAAGACGAAAAGTCTGCAAATAATAATAATATATTATTATATTAAATATTAAAATATAAATAATAATAATAATAAGGGGGAGGGAGTTCGAAAAGAGTGTAGTGCCAAGACGAAAAGTCTGCAAAAATAATCTGCTGCAATAATATAATATTATTATTATTATATTAAATATTAAAATATAAATAATAATAATAAGGGGAAGGGAGTTCGAAAAGAGTGCCAAGATGAAAAGTCTGCCAAGGAGAAAAGTCTGCAAATAATAATAATATTATTATATTAAATATTAAAATATATAATATTATTATAATAATATTAAATATTAAAAATATAAAATAATAATAATAATAATAAGGGGGAGGGAGTTCAAAGTGTAGTGCCAAGATGAAAAGTCTGCTAAGTAAAAGAGTGTAGTGCCAAGGAATAATATATTATTATATTATATTAAATATTAAAATATAATAAATAATAATAATAACAAGGGGAGGGAGTTCGAAAAGAGTGTACTGCCAAGACGAAAAGTCTACAAGTAATAATAATAATAAATATATGATTAATAATATATTTATTATATTAAATTAAATATTAAAATATAATAAATAAATAATAATAACAAGGGGGAGTTCGAAAAGAGTGTAGTGCCAAGATGAAAAGTCTACAAGTAATAATAATATATTATTATATTATATTATATTAAATATTAAAATATAAATAATAATAATAATAACAAGGGGGAGGGAGTTCGAAAAGAGTGTACTGCCAAGACGAAAAGTCTGCAAGTAATAATAAAAATTATTATATTATATTAAATATTAAAATATAAATAATAATAATAACAAGGGGAGGGAGTTCGAAAAGAGTGTAGTGCCAAGACGAAAAGTCTGCAAGTAATAATAATAATATATTATAATATTATATTAAATATTAAAATATAAATAATAATAATAACAACAAGGGGGAGGGAGTTCGAAAAGAGTGTACTGCCAAGACGAAAAGTCTGCAAATAATAATAATAAATTATTATATTATATTAAATATTAAAATATAAATAATAATAATAACAAGGGGGAGGGAGTTCGAAAAGAGTGTAGTGCCAAGACGAAAAGTCTGCAAGTAATAATAATAATATATTATAATATTATATTAAATATTAAAATATAAATAATAATAATAACAACAAGGGGGGAGGGAGTTCGAAAAGAGTGTACTGCCAAGACGAAAAGCCTGCAAGTAATAATAATAAATTATTATATTATATTAAATATTAAAATATAAATAATAATAATAACAACAAGGGGGAGGGAGTTCGAAAAGAGTGTACTGCCAAGACGAAAAGTCTGCAAGTAATAATAATAAATTATTATATTATATTAAATATTAAAATATAAATAATAATAATAACAAGGGGAGGGAGTTCAAAGAGTGTAGTGCCAAGACGAAAAGTCTGCAAGTAATAATAATAATATATTATAATATTATATTAAATATTAAAATATAAATAATAATAATAACAACAAGGGGGGGGAGTTCGAAAAGAGTTTACTGCCAAGACGAAAAGTCTGCAAGTAATAATAATAAATTATTATATTATATTAAATATTAAAATATAAATAATAATAATAACAAGGTGGAGGGAGTTCGAAAAGAGTGTAGTGCCAAGACGAAAAGTCTGCAAGTAATAATAATAATATATTATAATATTATATTAAATATTAAAATATAAATAATAATAATAACAACAAGGGAGGGAGTTCGAAAAGAGTGTACTGCCAAGACTAAAAGCCTGCAAGTAATAATAATAATATATTATAATATTATATTAAATATTAAAATATAAATAATAATAATAACAACAAGGGGGAGGGAGTTCGAAAAGAGTGTACTGCCAAGACGAAAAGCCTACAAGTAATAATAATAATATATTATAATATTATATTAAATATTAAAATATAAATAATAATAATAACAACAAGGGGGAGGGAGTTCGAAAAGAGTGTAGTGCCAAGACGAAAAGCCTGCAAGTAATAATAATAATATATTATAATATTATATTAAATATTAAAATATAAATAATAATAATAACAACAAGGGGGAGGGAGTTCGAAAAGAGTGTACTGCCAAGACGAAAAGTCTGCAAGTAATAATAATAATATATTATAATATTATATTAAATATTAAAATATAAATAATAATAATAACAACAAGGGGGAGGGAGTTCGAAAAGAGTGTACTGCCAAGACGAAAAGCCTACAAGTAATAATAATAATATATTATAATATTATATTAAATATTAAAATATAAATAATAATAATAACAACAAGGGGGAGGGAGTTCGAAAAGAGTGTACTGCCAAGACGAAAAGCCTACAAGTAATAATAATAATAAATATATGATTAATAATATATTTATTATATTATATTAAATATTAAAATATAATAAATAAATAATAATAAGGGGAGTTTGAAAAGAGTGTAGTGCCAAGATGAAAAGTCTGCAAATAATAATAATAATAATAAATATACTAATTATATATAGTATTATATTAAATATTAAAATATAATAAATAAATAATAAGGGGGGAGTTCGAAAAGTCTGCAAGTAATAATAATAATAATAATAATATATTGTTATATTATTTCGATTGGTTAGTCGCCCCTTCTGGAAGGCTCGGGGCTCTGACTGGCCAGCCTCAGAACTCCAACATTCTACGGCCCCAGACAGAGGGGATTGGTTGCCACTGAAATGGTATTTGCATAAAGGGCTTTGATTGGCCAACAACATTCCAACATTCTAAGGTGAATCAGAGGGAAAGGGAAGGGCCTCAGGCAGTCAGACACTGCGGCCCACAGCAATGACGGATCAGGACCACACTTGGCACACAGGGGCCCAACGGCCCACTTTACAAACCTGGTGCGGTTTACGGCAGGATGGCCACAAATGATGGGATTTGCAGTACCTTCACCCGATTCATTTCCCACAGAACATTGCAGCCCCTACAAATCAGAGACCAGGCCCAAACTTGGCACACAGAGTACCCATGACCCACTCTACATCCTGGTGCTGTTTCAAGGAGGATGGACCACAGATGATGGGACTTGAAATACCTTCACTCACCTTCCGAGACTGCTGCAACCCTCACCCAGAGAACGATCAAGACCAAATGTGACACACAGAGCCCCCATGACCCACTCTACGTCCTGGTGCTGTTGGGAGGGGGGTGGACCATGGCCAATGGGACTCGCAGCACCTTCACTAAGTTCCTGAGACCACTGCAAGCCACATACACATCTAATAGGAACCAACCTTGGCACACAACGCCTTCCTCAAATAACCCGGGCACCGCCGGGTCCTCGAGCGAGCGACGGGAGGAATATGTGCCAGCGTTTCGATTGGTTGCCACTGTGGGATTATTTGCATAAACTAAGGACACTGATTGGCCAGCCTCAGAACTCCAACACTCTAAGGCACCGGATTATTTGCATAAAGGACTCTGATTGGCCAGCCGCAGAACTCCGACACTCTAAGGCACCAGATTATTTGCATAAAGGACTCTGATGGGCCAGCCTCAGAACTCCAGCACTCTAAGGCACCAGATTATTTGCATAAAGGACTCTGATGGGCCAGCCTCAGAACTCCAACACTCTAAGGCACCAGATTATTTGCACAAAGGACTCTGATTGGCCAGCCTCAGAACTCCAACACTCTAAGGCACCAGATTATTTGCATAAAGGACTCTGATTGGCCAGCCTCAGAACTCCAACACTCTAAGGCACCAGATTATTTGCATAAAGGACTTTGATTGGCCAGCCTCAGAACTCCAGCACTCTAAGGCACCAGATTATTTGCATAAAGGACTCTGATTGGCCAGCCTCAGAACTCCAACACTCTAAGGCACCAGATTATTTGCATAAAGGACTGTGATGGGCCAGCCTCAGAACCCCAACACTCTAAGGCACCAGATTATTTGCATAAAGGACTCTGATTGGCCAGCCTCAGAACTCCAACACTCTAAGGCACCAGATTATTTGCATAAAGGACTGTGATGGGCCAGCCTCAGAACCCCAACACTCTAAGGCACCAGATTATTTGCATAAAGGACTCTGATTGGCCAGCCTCAGAACTCCAACACTCTAAGGCACCAGATTATTTGCATAAAGGACTGTGATGGGCCAGCCTCAGAACTCCAGCACTCTAAGGCACCAGATTATTTGCAAAGGACTCTGATTGGCCAGCCTCAGAACTCCAACACTCTAAGGCACCAGATTATTTGCATAAAGGACTGTGATGGGCCAGCCTCAGAACTCCAACACTCTAAGGCACCAGATTATTTGCATAAAGGACTGTGATGGGCCAGCCTCAGAACTCCAGCACTCTAAGGCACCAGATTATTTGCATAAAGGACTCTGATTGGCCAGCCTCAGAACTCCAACACTCTAAGGCACCAGATTATTTGCATAAAGGACTGTGATGGGCCAGCCTCAGAACTCCAGCACTCTAAGGCACCAGATTATTTGCATAAAGGACTCTGATGGGCCAGCCTCAGAACTCCAGCACTCTAAGGCACCAGATTATTTGCATAAAGGACTGTGATGGGCCAGCCTCAGAACTCCAGCACTCTAAGGCACCAGATTATTTGCATAAAGGACTGTGATGGGCCAGCCTCAGAACCCCAACACTCTAAGGCACCAGATTATTTGCATAAAGGACTCTGATTGGCCAGCCTCAGAACTCCAGCACTCTAAGGCACCAGATTATTTGCATAAAGGACTCTGATGGGCCAGCCTCAGAACTCCAGCACTCTAAGGCACCAGATTATTTGCATAAAGGACTCTGATTGGCCAGCCTCAGAACTCCAACACTCTAAGGCACCAGATTATTTGCATAAAGGACTCTGATTGGCCAGCCTCAGAACTCCAGCACTCTAAGGCACCAGATTATTTGCATAAAGGACTCTGATGGGCCAGCCTCAGAACTCCAACACTCTAAGGCACCAGATTATTTGCATAAAGGACTCTGATTGGCCAGCCTCAGAACTCCAGCACTCTAAGGCACCAGATTATTTGCATAAAGGACTCTGATGGGCCAGCCTCAGAACTCCAGCACTCTAAGGCACCAGATTATTTGCATAAAGGACTCTGATTGGCCAGCCTCAGAACTCCAACACTCTAAGGCACCAGATTATTTGCATAAAGGACTTTGATTGGCCAGCCTCAGAACTCCAGCACTCTAAGGCACCAGATTATTTGCATAAAGGACTCTGATTGGCCAGCCTCAGAACTCCAACACTCTAAGGCACCAGATTATTTGCATAAAGGACTGTGATGGGCCAGCCTCAGAACCCCAACACTCTAAGGCACCAGATTATTTGCATAAAGGACTCTGATTGGCCAGCCTCAGAACTCCAACACTCTAAGGCACCAGATTATTTGCATAAAGGACTGTGATGGGCCAGCCTCAGAACTCCAACACTCTAAGGCACCAGATTATTTGCATAAAGGACTCTGATTGGCCAGCCTCAGAACTCCAGCACTCTAAGGCACCAGATTATTTGCATAAAGGACTCTGATGGGCCAGCCTCAGAACTCCAGCACTCTAAGGCACCAGATTATTTGCATAAAGGACTCTGATGGGCCAGCCTCAGAACTCCAGCACTCTAAGGCACCAGATTATTTGCATAAAGGACTCTGATGGGCCAGCCTCAGAACTCCAGCACTCTAAGGCACCAGATTATTTGCATAAAGGACTCTGATGGGCCAGCCTCAGAACTCCAGCACTCTAAGGCACCAGATTATTTGCATAAAGGACTCTGATGGGCCAGCCTCAGAACTCCAGCACTCTAAGGCACCAGATTATTTGCATAAAGGACTCTGATGGGCCAGCCTCAGAACTCCAGCACTCTAAGGCACCAGATTATTTGCATAAAGGACTCTGATGGGCCAGCCTCAGAACTCCAGCACTCTAAGGCACCAGATTATTTGCATAAAGGACTCTGATGGGCCAGCCTCAGAACTCCAGCACTCTAAGGCACCAGATTATTTGCATAAAGGACTCTGATGGGCCAGCAAAACAGAAAACCTGGGCAGGAAGGAAGGAAGGAAGCTCACCTCGGGCTCTGGGGAGAGGCCCCTCCTCGTGGGACACAGCAGAGAAGGAGGGCAGCAGGGCAAGTGAGCTCAGCGGGAAGAGCGTCACTCTACACTCCCCCCAGGCAGCACTTCCTCCTGCCTCTCTAGGAAGCAGAGTCCTCCCCCTCCCCTCTCTCTCTGTACTTCCGCCCGGCTGAAAGATGTCTGCAGGAGGGCAGGCGCCCCAAGGGAGGCGGGGCTTAGCCTCTAAGCAGCAGGGCTGTGGCTGATTGGTTGCCCTTTCCTCCCTTCCCTTTCCCTTTCTCCTCCCTCCCTTCTTCCTGCCCTTCCTTGGTTTTTCTCCTCTCACATTCACTTGAGTTAAAACAGAGTTCAAACACCAGGAGGGACGGGGTTGGTCCCATGTCGCCCGGGAGCGCGTTCCACAGACGGGGAGCCACCACCGAGAAGGCCCTGCCTCTCGTCCCCCACCAACCGCGTTTGAGAAGTCGGCGGGAGCGAGAGCAGGGCCTCCCCGGGTGATCTTAACGTCCGAGGTGGGACGTAGCGGGACAAGTCAGCGGGGCCAGAAGCGCACAGAGCCTTAAAGGTCAAGACCAGCACTTTGGATTGAGCCCGGAAGTGGACCGGCAGCCAGCGGAGCCGACACAGCAGGGGGGGGGTGGTACGCCGCTCCCATTAGCAACCTGTCCGCTGATGTTTGGACTAATTGGAGCTTCTGAACAGTCTTCAAAGGCAGCCCCACGTAGAGAGCTTTGCAGTAGTCTATTCAGGATGTACCCAGAGCGTGGACCACCCTGGCCAAGTCAGACTTCCCAAGGAACGAGCACAGGTGGCGCATGAGTTTGAATGGACCGGCAGCCAGTGGAGCCGACACAGCAGGGGGGTGGTATGCTCCCTGTATGTCGCTCCCGTTAGTAGTCTGGCTGCCGCCCGTTGGACTAGTTGCAGTTTCCGAACTGTCTTCAAAGGCAGCCCCACGTAAAGTGCATTGCAGTAGTCTATTCGGGATGGGGCCAGAGCGTGGACGACCGTTGCCAGATCAGGCTTCCCAAGGTACGGGCGCAGCTGGCGCACGAGTCTTGACTGTGCGAAAGCTCTCCCGGCCACCCAGGCCCGGATTACTCGTAAGGCCACCCTAGGCCATGGCCTCGGGGCGCAAGCCAAGGGGGGCACAGTTCCCACGGACCCAAAACAAATGTTGAAACACTTGTGATCCGCCCTGAGTCCCCTGCGAAAAGCAACTTTTAGGGACTGGCATTTTTATTGGTATTTCTCTAGTAGACACCTATTTTTCTACCTACCTATCTACACATGTCTACGTACAGTACCTGTCTACCTGCATATCTACCTACCTATGTATCTATCAACCTACCTATGTATTTATGTATCTACCTACCTACCTGTTTTTCTACCTACCTATCTACATATGTCTACCTACCTGTCTACCTGCATATCTACCTACCTACCTACCTATGTATCTATCAACCTACCTATGTATTTATGTACCTACCTACCTACCTGTTTTTCTACCTACCTATCTACATATGTCTACCTACCTGTCTACCTGCATATCTATCCTACCTACCTACCTATGTATCTATCAACCTACCTATGTATTTATGTATCTACCTACCTACCTGTTTTTCTACCTACCTATCTACATATGTCTACCTACCTGTCTACCTGCATATCTACCTACCTACCTATGTATCTATGAAGCTACCTATGTATTTATGTATCTACCTACCTATCTACACATGTCTACGTACAGTGCATATCTACCTACCTACCTACCTATGTATCTATCAACCTATGTATTTATGCACCTACCTACCTGTGTATCTGTCTACCTACCTGTCTACCTATGTATCTACCTACCTATGTATTTATGTACCTACCTACCTATCTATCTACCTACCTACCTATGTATCTATCTACCTACCTATGTATCTGTCTATCCTACCTATGTATTTATGTATCTACCTACCTACCTACTTTTCTACCTACCTACCCATGGCACTGATACAAAAGGAGCATTGATAAAACACACTGAAATAAAAGCCATGTTTAGTGTGGACCTATATGTATGTATGTATGTATGTATGTGTGTACACACACACACACGGCACACTTTTGGCCTGTTCAACGGTATTGCATTCTTCTAAATATACGTGTGTGTGTATATATTTGTGAAAATCTAGGTGACTTTAAATGACCTTTTGTTTCTAAAAGGTGTGTGTGTGTGTGTGTGTGCAGGTACCACTGTGAACCGCCCCGAGCCCCCCTCGGGGTTGAGAAAGGCCGTATATAAATACCGCAAACAATAAGTAAATACCAGGCCTGGGCCAACTTCGGCCCTCCGGGTGTTTTGGACTCCAAGTCCCACAATTCCTAACAGCCTGCCAGATGTTAGGAACTGTGAGAGTTGAAGTCCAAAACACCTGGAGGGCAAAGTTGGCCCAGGCCTTGTCTGTATCATCTCTCTTACTCAAACACACACACACACACACATATGTGTGTGTGTCTATCCTACCTACCTATTTACCTACCTACCTAGTATCTATGTATTTGTTTTTCTGTCTATCAATCTATGTATTTTTCTACCTATATATCTACCTACCCATGTCTTTGTCAGTCTACCTATTTACCTGTCTGTCTGCCTAGCTACCTATGTAATTGTCTACCTACCTACATATCTTTCTACCTATGTATCTATCAACCTACCTATGAATGTATGTGCCTAGGTACCTACCTATCAACCTACCTATGTATTTATGTACCTACCTACCTATTTTTCTACCTACCTATTCATTGTTTTAATTAATGCTTTATGTATTTTAACTGTTGTTGTATTATCTTAATTGTTTATATATAGCGGCATCGAATCATTGCCAAATGTAAGCTGTCCTGAGTCTGTCTGTCTGTCTGTCTGTCTATGTACCTAGCTATCTATGTATCTGTCTATCAACCTACCTACGTAGGTTGGTACTTTTCTACCTACCTACCTATGTACCTAGCTATCTATGTATCTGTCTATCTATCAGCCTACCTATGTATTTATGTATCTAGCTACGTACCTACCTACGTATGCGTCTGTCTGTCTATCAGGGTTGGACTGAATGGATCCATTCCGATTGCAGGAGTGTATGATTGTATCTATCTGTCTGTCTGCCTAGCTATGTATCTATGTATCTACCTATCTATGTATCTATCTATTAGCCTACCTATGTATTTATGTCTCTACCTACCTACCTATTTTTCTACCTACCTAGATATGTATCTGTCTGTCTACCTATGTACCTACGTACTTATGTACCACCTAGCTATCTATGTATCTGTCTATGTAACTACCTATCTATGTATCTGTACTTTTCTACCTACCTACTTACATATCTACCTACCTATGTATCTATGTACCTACCTATCTATCAACCTATCTACCTAGGTTGGTAGTTTGGTACTTTTCTACCTATGTACCTACCTACTTACATATGTCCCTACCTATGTATCTATGTACCTACCTATCTATGTATCTTTCTATCTATCAACCTATCTACGTAACTTGGTAGTTTGGTACTTTTCTACCTACGTACCTACCTACTTACATATCTACCTACCTATGTATCTATGCATCTACCTATTGATGTACCTACCTATCAACCTACCTACATAGGTTAGTAGATTGGTACGTTTCTACCAACCTATGTAGGTACCTATGTATCTACCTACCTACGTATCTATCTAGCTATCTATGTACCTAGCTAAAAGCCTACCTATGTATTTATGACTCTACTTACCTATTTTTCTTCCTACCTATGTATTTGTCTATCTATCAACCTACCTATGTAGGTTGGTACTTTTCTACCTACCTACCTACCTATGTATCTATGTACCTAGCTATCTATGTGCCTGTCTATCAGCCTACCTATGTATTTATGTATCTACCTACCTATTTTTCTACCTACCTATCTACATATGTCTACCTACAGTACCTGTCTACCTGCATATCTACCTACCTACCTATGTATCTATCAACCTACCTATGTATTTATGTATCTACCTACCTACCTTTTTTCTACCTACCTATCTACATATGTCTACCTACAGTACCTGTCTACCTGCATATCTACCTACCTACCTACCTATGTATCTATCAACCTACCTATGTATTTATGTATCTACCTACCTACCTGTTTTTCTACCTACCTATCTACATATGTCTACCTACCTGTCTACCTGCATATCTACCTACCTATGTATCTATCTACCTACCTATGTATTTATGTATCTACCTACCTACCTGGTTTTCACCTACCAGTAAATACAGGCTACCTACCTGTCTACCCACAATCTAAAAACCTACCTACCTACCTATGTATCTACCTACCTACCCATGTATTTAATGTACTACCACCTATCCTTTTTCTACCCACCTATCTACATATGTCTACCTACCTGTCTACCTGCATATCTGCCTACCTGCCTACCTGTATCTTAAACCTAGGTATTTATGTATTTTACCTACCTGTTTTCTAACCTGGGACATATGTCTGCCTACCTGTCTACCCTATGTATCTGTCTATCAACCTACCTACCTGTATTTATCTATCAACCTACCTGTTTTTCTACCTACCTATCTACATATGTCTACCTACCTGTCTACCTGCATATCTATCTATCTACCTACCTACCTATGTATCTATCAACCTATGTATTTATGCACCTACCTACCTGTGTATCTGTCTACCTACCTGTCTACCTATGTATCTACCTACCTATGTATTTATGTACCTACTTACGTATCTATCTACCTACCTGTCTACCTATGTATCTACCTACCTACCTATGTATCTGTCTATCTACCTACCTATGTATTTATGTATCTACCTACCTACCTACTTTTCTACCTACCTACCCATGGCACTGATACAAAAGGAGCATTGATAAAACACACTGAAATAAAAGCCATGTTTAGTGTGGACCTGTATGTATGTATGTATGTATGTATGTATGTGTGTACACACACACACACATGGCACACTTTTGGCCTGTTCAACGGTATTGCATTCTTCTAAATATACGTGTGTGTGTATATATTTGTGAAAATCTAGGTGACTTTAAATTACCTTTTGTTTCTAAAAGGTGTGTGTGTGTGTGTGTGTGTGTGTGTGTGCAGGTACCACTGTGAACCGCCCCGAGCCCCCCTCGGGGTTGAGAAAGGCCGTATATAAATACCGCAAACAATAAGTAAATACCAGGCCTGGGCCAACTTCGGCCCTCCGGGTGTTTTGGACTCCAAGTCCCACAATTCCTAACAGCCTGCCAGATGTTAGGAACTGTGAGAGTTGAAGTCCAAAACACCTGGAGGGCAAAGTTGGCCCAGGCCTTGTCTGTATCATCTCTCTTACTCAAACACACACACACACTCACACACATATGTGTGTGTGTCTATCCTACCTACCTACCTACCTACCTAGTATCTATGTATTTGTTTTTCTGTCTATCAATCTATGTATTTTTCTACCTATATATCTACCTACCCATGTCTTTGTCAGTCTACCTATTTACCTATCTGTCTGCCTAGCTACCTATGTAATTGTCTACCTACCTACATATCTTTCTACCTATGTATCTATCAACCTACCTATGTATGTATCTGTCTACCTACCTACCTATCAACCTACCTATGTATTTATGTACCTACCTACCTACTTTTCTACCTACCTATTCATTGTTTTAATTAATGCTTTATGTATTTTAACTGTTGTTGTATTATCTTAATTGTTTATATATAGCGGCATCGAATCATTGCCAAATGCAAGCTGTCCTGAGTCTGTCTGTCTGTCTGTCTGTCTGTCTACCTACCTACCTACCTATGTACCTAGCTATCTATATATCTGTCTATCAACCTACCTACGTAAGTTGGTACTTTTCTACCTACCTACCTATGTACCTAGCTATCTATGTATCTGTCTATCTATCAGCCTACCTATGTATTCATGTATCTAGCTACATACCTACCTACGTATGCGTCTGTCTGTCTATCAGGGTTGGACTGAATGGATCCATTCCGATCGCAGGAGTGTATGATTGTATCTATCTGTCTGTCTACCTAGCTATGTATCTATGTATCTACCTATCTATGTATCTATCTATTAGCCTACCTATGTATTTATGTATCTACCTACCTACCTATTTTTCTACCTACCTAGATATGTATCTGTCTGTCTACCTATGTACCTACGTACTTATGTACCACCTAGCTATCTATGTATCTGTCTATGTAACTACCTATCTATGTATTTGTACTTTTCTACCTACCTACTTACATATCTACCTACCTATGTATCTATGTACCTACCTATCTATCAACCTATCTACCTAGGTTGGTAGTTTGGTACTTTTCTACCTATGTACCTACCTACTTACATATGTCCCTACCTATGTATCTATGTACCTACCTATCTATGTATCTTTCTATCTATCAACCTATCTACGTAACTTGGTAGTTTGGTACTTTTCTACCTACGTACCTACCTACTTACATATCTACCTACCTATGTATCTATGCATCTACCTATTGATGTACCTACCTATCAACCTACCTACATAGGTTAGTAGATTGGTACGTTTCTACCAACCTATGTAGGTACCTACGTATCTACCTACCTACGTATCTATGTACCTAGCTATGTACCTAGCTAAAAGCCTACCTATGTATTTATGTCTCTACCTACCTATTTTTCTACCTACCTATGTATTTGTCTATCTATCAACCTACCTATGTAGGTTGGTACTTTTCTACCTACCTACTGTACCTATGTATCTATGTACCTAGCTATCTATGTGCCTGTCTATCAGCCTACCTATGTATTGATGTCTCTACCTACCTATCTTATTACCCACCTATGTATTTGTCTATCTATCAACCTACCTATGTAGGTTGGTACTTTTCTACCTACCTACCTACCTATGTATCTATGTACCTAGCTATCTATGTGCCTGTCTATCAGCCTACCTATGTATTTATGTCTCTACCTACCTATTTTTCTACCTACCTATGTATTTGTCTATCTATCAACCTACCTATGTAGGTTGGTACTTTTCTACCTACCTACCTACCTACCTATGTATCTCTGTACCTAGCTATCTATGTGCCTGTCTATCAGCCTACCTATGTATTGATGTCTCTACCTACCTATCTTATTACCCACCTATGTATTTGTCTATCTATCAACCTACCTATGTAGGTTGGTACTTTTCTACCTACCTACCTACCTATGTATCTATGTACCTAGCTATCTATGTGCCTGTCTATCAGCCTACCTATGTATTTATGTCTCTACCTACCTATTTTTCTACCTACCTATGTATTTGTCTATCTATCAACCTACCTATGTAGGTTGGTACTTTTCTACCTACCTATGTATCTATGTACCTAGCTATCTATGTGCCTGTCTATCAGCCTACCTATGTATTGATGTCTCTACCTACCTAGGCATGTGTGTATGTGCCTGCCTGTTGGAGTGAATGGCCTCTGGGTGGGGACCTCTCCCAACTGCAGGAGTGCATCATTGTATCTCTCATTGTATCTAATATTGTATCTATCATTGTATCTATCTATCTGCCCGTCTACCTATGTATTTGCCTGCCTGCCTGCCTCTCGAATCCATCTCTCTCTGTGTTCTACCTGTGCTCGCTCTCTCTCTCTCTCTCTGCCCACCTGCTCCCCCCCCCCCAGGCTCAGCTTCCCAGAGAGGCAGCGGTGGCGGGGGGGGGGGGTGTGCTCAGGATGAGGGGAGGGGGCGAGTGACGCACTTCCTTGGGGGGGCAGAAGGGGGGCTGCGGGAGAGAGAGAGAGAGAGAAGGAGGAAGAGGAGGAGGAGGTAAAGGGAGTGCTGGGGTGGGAGGGGTGGGGTGCCCCCCCCAGGACCACCCTCCTGATCCTCCAGCCCCGCCCCCTCCTGCCCAGAAGCAAGGAAACCCCCTTCAAAGCCCCCCCCCCACACACACACACACGCCCAGCCTCAGCTCCCAAGCCCCCAGGCATTGTGTGCCAAGTCTGGTCCTTATCAGTTGTTTATTTGGCTTGCAGGGGTCCCGGGAGGTGAGTGAAGGTACTCCAAGTCCCATCATCCGTGGCCCGCCCTCCTCCAAACTGCACCAGGACGTAGAGTGGGTCAGGGGGGCTCTGTGTGGTCTTGATCGGTCAGTGGGTGAGGGTGGCAGCGGTCTCGGGAAATGAGTGGAGGTACCTCAAGTCCCATCATCCGTGGTCCGTCCCACTCAGAACTGCACCAGGATGTAGAGTGGGTCGTGGGGGTTTTGTGTACAAAGCGTGGTCTTCCTCAATCACTGGATGAGGGAGTGTGGGTCATGGGGGGCGCTGTGTGCCAAGTTTGGTCTTTATTGATCTTGGTTCTGGGCCGCAGTGGTCTGTGGGGAACGATGGGTTTGAAAGTACTACAAATCCCATAATCCCTGGAGGTACTTCCAGTCCCATCATCCTTGGTCCACCCTCCTCCAAACTGCAGTAGACTGTAGCGTGGGTCATAGGGTCTCTGTGTGCCAAGGTAGGTTACTATCAATTCAGGCCATACACAATGTCCCATGAGCTGAGGCCTAGTCAGGGAAATCAAGTTAATGAAGCCTCGCTGTCAATTTTGGGCCTGGTCTGTGATTTGTAGGGGCTACAGTGCTGTTTGGGAAGTGAATCGGGTGAAGGTACTGCAAATCCCATCATTCGTGGCCCATCCTGCCCTAAAGCACACCAGGTTGTGAAGTGAGCCATTGGGCCCCTGTGTGCCAAGTGTGGTCCTGATCCGTCATTGCTGTGGGCCGCAGTGGCTGACTGCCTGAGGCTTTTCCTTTTCCCTCTGCGTCACCTTAGAATGTTGGAATGTAGATGGACGGTCGCCCTGGGTTGGGTGAGTGCCGGTTGCCTGCCCCGGATGGCGAGCAGCTGAACCCGTCACCCTTGGTAAAAAGCCTGTGGGTCCAGTTGGACCCATTGCTGTCCATGGAGGCCCAGGTCTCCGTGGTCAGCAGAACGTCATTTTCCCCTCTGCGGCAGGCTAGGCAACTGGCCCCCCTACCTACCCAGGGACGACCTGGCCACGGTAATCCAAGCGACTGTCATCTCGAGGCTAGACTACTGTAACGCCCTCTACATCGGCCTTCCCCTGTCAACAATCCGGAAACTCAAGCTGGTGCAAAATGCTGCGGCTATTATTATTTTATTTTGGGGGGTCCAAATCGGCCGCCGCCCCCCCCCCAATTCTGCCGCCCGGAGCCATGGCCTCGGGTGGCCTTATGGGAAATCCGGGCCTGGCTGCGGCTCGCTTGCTGGCGGGAGGGCCGGCAAGAGAGCGCATTACTCCCATCCTACAGCAATACCTTCTCAGGCCCGGATTACCCATAAGGCCGTGGCCTCGGGCGGCAGATTTGGGGGGCGGCATTTCCGGGCCTGAAGGAAAGGGTGAAGGAAGGAGTGGCGCCCTCCCGCGCGAGGGACAAGGAGCCGGGGGGAAGTCCCGCCGCCCCTCGGGCGATTGACGCAGCTTCCCCCCCCCCCTCCGCCCTGCTCGCGCGGGCGGGCACCACTCCTTCCTTCAGTGAAGGGAGGAGGGGCGCCAGTGTGAGCGCGGCGGCAGCGGGGGGGGGGCAAAAGCCGCGTGAGTCTTCCAAGGGGCGGGACTTCCGGCGGCGCCTTGTCCGTCACCGCTGGAAGTCCCGCCCCTAGGGCGACTCACGCGGCTTTCGCCGCCACCGCCTCACTTGCCCGTGCCCCAAACATGAGTGGGACGGCGGCGGGGGAAGCCGCGTGAGTCTTCCAAGGGGCGGGTCTTCCGGCGGCGCCTTGTCCATCACCGCTGGAAGTCCCGCCCCTAGGGCAACTCACGCGCTTTCGCCGCCACCGCCTCGCTCGCCCGTGCCCCAAACATGAGTGGGACGGCGGCGGGGGAAGCCGCGTGAGTCTCCCTAGGGGCGGGAATTCCAGCTGCGCCTTGTCCATCACGCCGGCAGCAGCTCCGCCCCTCCTCCCTTCCCTCCTCCGCCCCTCTTCCCTTTTTTGGGGCATGGGCGAGCGGGGCGGCGGCGGTGAAAGCCGCGTGAGTCTCCCTAGGGGCGGGACTTCCAGCGGCGCCTTCTCCCTCATGCCGGTTCCGCCCCCCTCCCTCTTGCGGGGGCGGGGCCGGTGTGACGGACAAGGCGCCGCCGGAAGTCCTGCCCCTAGGGAGTCTCACGCGGCTTTCCCACTGCCGCCGCGCTCGCACAGGCGGGCGCCACTCCTTCCTTCAGGGAAGCTGCGTGAGTCTCCCTAGGGGCGGGACTTCTGGCGGCGCCTTGTCCGTCACGCCGGCCCCGCCCCCGCAAGAGGCCCCGCCCCCCGGCAAGCAAGCAGAAGCCCCAGGGAAGGAAGGCTATGAAGCACAATGAATACTCCTAAAGCCAAAACAATAATTAGTATGGGCACTAGGTGGTGCTATAACAACTTCCACAACACCAACCATTGTAAACATCAGATTATCCTACGCTCCAGTATAGAGTAATAATATATAATGTCTACACAGAATACATTCTTCTCTTCTCGGCATTACTTTGCGAACAAAGATTCTGAGGAAGGACTCGTCCCACGCTTTTTACAAGCGCCTTGATGACTAAAAAGGCCAATCTGAGAT
This sequence comes from Anolis apletophallus, assembly GCA_030556195.1. Taxonomy (NCBI): domain Eukaryota; kingdom Metazoa; phylum Chordata; class Lepidosauria; order Squamata; family Anolidae; genus Anolis; species Anolis apletophallus. Next base: position 3,654 of record JARBWK010000412.1, on the reverse strand, counting down.
AGGCAAGTCCGGTTGCAGAAAGCACAGCAGAAAGTCTCCTTGGGTGATGTCGTTTCCAAGTTGCCATTCTTTCTCTTCGAGACCCGTTCGGCGTGTCTTCTCGAAAGAGGCCGCAGCATTGTGGACAGTGCGTCTCCATGTGTCTCCCGATGTGAGGCCAGGGTGGACCATTGTTGGTGATCAATCTGGCCGAGCCTGAGGTGTTGTTTCAGGGAGTCCTTGTATCTCTTTTGGGGGGTGCCTCTCTGGCACTGACCCATAGCGAGTTCACCATAGAAGTCCCGGAGTTCAACCGGCTTGTAGCCGTAAAGTAAAGTTCCACCTGTAAAGTAAAGACTTCCACCATCGGTGTGAAGGTCCATTGCCCTGTGTGCTTCACCTCATTGGCAAAGGCTCCCCGCTACTACGAGGAACCCCTTGCGCCACTCATGCGACGAGATTTTCGTTTGCAGCAGCCTTGCGACTCGAACTTTACTTTACGGCTACAAGCCGGTTGAACTCCGGGACTTCGCGTCTTACTTCCCCGCACGTCCCTGTCTCTGAGCGAGTACCTACACGGAATCGTTGGACCCCCAACCCCATGTGTAGACCCAGGACACGCCAATACCCCGACTGTGTCCCACCTCCTGCCAACAGCAAAACAAACTCTTTCGCTATCAGTGCCAGAGAGGCCGCGGCTCGACCGCCTCGCACTCCCAGGCATTCACCTGGGTTTTTGCGCCCTTCCAACGCACCCCCAGGGTACTCATATGTGTAGCCCCACCAGATAGATGCATGAATATGTGTTGAACGATTATTCAGACTGTGCATTGTTTCCCATACGGATGTATATTGTTTACTATCTATAAGACCCAATATTGAATGTGTTATAAGACCTAATATTGAATGTGTTGCCCTTCCTTTACCTGTCTATGCTTCCACTGACGTTATGTGCTATATGCTTTGAGCTGTGTATCTTTGTAATACGTTGACTGTATTTGCACATATATGTTTTTGATAAATGCTTTTGAATATACCTGTGATGCTTCTCCTTGCTCATTGTAGCCTGCATCAAGAGGTGCACTCACCCAGGCTGCATTGTATGCCTGTACGGCACGATACTTTTCCAATTCTATGGTTTGCTTTTACTACTTGTTTGTGTACATTGTGCAAGCACCCCTGCCTTGTGCTTCTGTGTATTTAGTGTCATTTTGTGTCATTTTGGTAGGTGGTGTGCCCCAGGCAGGCCCGGATTACCCATAAGGCCACACTAGGCCATGGCCTAGGGTGGCAGCCATGGGGGGGGGGTGGCAAGTCCGGATCCCCCCAAAATAAAAATAAAATTAAAAAATTAAAAAAGTTTAATTTTTTGGGCGCTCCTGCGCCTGCGTGCGGAGCCCCATAGGCCCTCGGGCCTCTGACGTGGCTTCCCGCCACCCCCTCCTCGCTCGCGGTGGAGGAGGAAGGAGGGCCCCCCCCGCAAGCTACCCCGCCCACCGGGGTGGGGGCGGCGCTTCCAGAGTGTGGCCTAGGCCGCCACAAACAGTTAATCTGGGCCTGGCCCCAGGATTTTGTAAATGTAAAAAATATGCCGCGGCTCAAAAAAGGTTGGGAAAGACTGTGCTCGGTTATAGTTCTCGGTGTCCAGTGAGAGCTTTCAGTGTTCGCCTCCTCATTTGCATCTCGTTTGTTTCGCAGGTCGTCCCCGGACAAGTCTTGTGAAGAAACACCTTGTGAGAGCTTTGCCCGAGGAACGCCCTGAGTCTAAAATGACTTCAAGGTACACCACACTGACTTTCCGTGCCTTGGGGGCAAGGCTTTCCGCGCCTTGGGGGCAGGGCCTTCCGCACCTTGGGGGCAAAGCTTTCCGTGCCCTGTGGGCAGGACTTTCCACACCTTGGGGGCAAGGCTTTCCGCACCTTGGGGGCAGGGCTTTCCGCGCCTTGGGGGCAAGGCTTTCCACGCCTTGGGGGCAGGGCTTTCCACACTTTGGGGGTAGGGCTTTCCGTGCCTTGAGGGCAGGGTTTTCCGTGCCTTGGGGGCAGGGCTTTCTGCGCCTTGGGGGCAGGGCTTTCCGTGCCTTGGGGGCAGGGCTTTCCGTGCCCTGTGAGCAGGACTTTCCACGCCTTGGGGGCAAGGCATTCCACACCTTGGGGGCAGGGCTTTCCGCGCCTTGGGGGTGGGGCTTTCTGTGCCTTGGGGGCAGGGCTTTCCATGCCTTGGGGACATGCTTTCCGCACCTTGGGGGCAGGACTTTCTGCACCTTGGGGGCAAGGCTTTCCGTGCCTTGTGGGCGGGGCCTTCCGCGCCTTGGGGGCAGGGCTTTCCGTGCCCTGTGGGCAGGACTTTCCACACCTTGGGGGCAAGGCTTTCCGCACCTTGGGGGCAGGGCTTTCCACGCCTTGGGGGCAGGGCTTTCCATGCTTTGGGGCTAGGGCTTTCCGTGCCTTGGGGGCAGGGCTTTCCTCACCTTGGGGGCAGGGCTTTCCATGCCCTGTGGGCAGGACTTTCCGCACCTTGGGGGCAGGGCTTTCCGTGCCCTGTGGGCAGGACTTTCCGCACCTTGGGGGCAAGACTTTCCGTGCCTTGGGGGCAGGGCTTTCTGCGCCCTTGGGGCGGGACTTTTTGCACCTTGGGGTGGGGCTTTCCGTACCTTGGGGGCGGGGCTTTCTGTGCCTTGGGGGCAGGGCTTTCCACGTCTTGGGGTCAGGGCTTTCTGCGCCTTAGGGGCAGGGCTTTCCGCGCCCTGGGGGCAGGGCTTTTCGCACCTTGGGAGCAGGGCTTTCCACGTCTAGGGGGCAGGGCTTTCTGCGCCTTACGGGCAGGGCTTTCTGCACCTTGGGGGCGGGGCTTTCTGTGCCTTGGGGCCGGGCTTTCTGTGCCTTGGGGGCAAGGCTTTCCGTGCCTTGGGGGCAGGGCTTTCCGCACCTTGGGGGCAGGACTTTCCGTGCCCTGTGGGCAGGACTTTCCGTGCCTTGGGGGCAAGGCTTTCTGCGCCTTGGGGGCAGGGCTTTTCGCACCTTGGGAGCAGGGCTTTCCATGTCTTGGGGTCAGGGCTTTCTGCGCTTTAGGGGCAGGGCATTCCGCGCCCTGGGGGCAGGGCTTTTCGCACCTTGGGAGCAGGGCTTTCCACGACTGGGGGCAGGGCTTTCTGCGCCTTAGGGGCAGGGCTTTCTGCACCTTGGGGGCGGGGCTTTCTGTTCCTTGGGGCGGGGCTTTCTGTGCCTTGGGGGCAGGGCTTTCCACACCTTGGGGGCAGGACTTTCCGTGCCCTGTGGGCAGGACTTTCCGTGCCTTGGGGGCAAGGCTTTCTGCGCCTTGGGGGCAGGGATTTCCGCACCTTGGGGGCAGGGCTTTCTGCACCTTGGGGGCGGGGCTTTCTGCACCTTGGGGGCAGGGCTTTCCACGCCCTGGGGGCGGGGCTTTCTGCACCTTGGGGGCAGGGCTTTCTGCACCTTGGGGGCAGGACTTTCCGTGCCCTGTGGGCAGGACTTTCTGTGCCTTGGGGGCAAGGCTTTCTGCGCCTTGGGGGCGGGGATTTCCGCACCTTGGGGGCAGGGCTTTCTGCACCTTGGGGGCGGGGCTTTCTGCACCTTGGGGGCAGGGCTTTCCACGCCCTGGGGGCAGGGCTTTCTGCACCTTGTGGGCGGGGCTTTCTGCACCTTGGGGGCAGGG
>JARBWK010000411.1:0-32635 GCA_030556195.1 Anolis apletophallus | reverse complement strand
GGAGGGTAGGGGGGCGACCCAAAGGGGGCTGGCGGGCCGTGGGCCCCCGCGGGCCCCCTTGGGGACGGGCCCCCCTACACCATACAAGGCCTTAAAGGTAAAAATTGATCACAATCCGGTGCTCTATTCGCAGCCAGTGCAACTGCTGCAGGATGGGAGTGATACCCCCCTCGCTGATGCCCCCGCTAGCAATCGAGCGGCAGCATTTTGCACCAGCGGTTCCGGATTTTTTCGACAAGGGAAGGCCAATGTAGAGGGCTTTCCCCCAGCCTCGAGATGACCGTCGCCTGGATAAAGTGGCTAGGTCATCCCGGGGATAGGAAAGGTGCCAGCCGCCAGCCTGCCGGAGAAGGTAGGGCTATCCTGCTGACCGGGGAAACCTGGGTCTCCATGGACAGCAGTGGCCACCCAGCCCAAAAAAACTCACAGCAACCCAGTGTTTCCATGCATGTAAGCCTTCGACAAAAATAAATCGCCGGGGTTACTTGCTCAGAATTTTCCCTCCAATGCCTTTGGGGGAAGTCACTTCCGGGGCCGACATTGCTGGAATAATCTGAACTGGAAGCATTTCTTTCCCGATCCGAGTTCTCCGGGGGCAAACAACCCCCCGGGCCCCAGCCCGGCCCATATCTCCGTGCTCCCCCATTTGGGGCTCTGCGGCACTGCGCATGCGGGGGAAAATCTCAGGCACATGCGCTGTGCCAAAGAGTTCATTTGAGTTTAGACACAGCGCATGTGCGCGGAGTTTTTCACGCACATGGGGCTGGTCTACGGGCTCGGGGGGCCTCCAGGCCCTGCGCTCAAAAACCTCCACGCGGCTCCCTGTGTCTACAGAGTTTTCAAGCGGGGCCCGGGGCACTGCGTACGCAAAAATCTCAGTAGGCACTGCGCATGCGGCACCCCGTGCGCATGCCCCAGTGCCTACGGACCTCACTTTTTTTATTTATTTATTTATTTATTTTTTCCCTTTTTGTATTCCGCCCCCCCCCGGGCGGCTCGGGGCGGATAACATCATAAAAACTTGGTTTGGAGTAACATCCATGTCGCCATACAATAAAATACAACATAAAAATACAACAAAAACCCCGGCAAAGTTGTGTCATGCCTTATTTTTCCCCCTGAGCCAGGGTGCTGGTTGGAATTTTTTTACATTCGGCTTGTTCGAAACCCCGAAGGCCAGAAAAAACGGGGGGGGTTTTTGGGGGGGCCCCCCTGCAAAAACGGAATGAGCTCCGTGGGGGCCCCCAAAACCCGGGAGATTTTTCCCCAGAGTCCCGGGCCCCCCAAAAAAAGGGGCCCCTTTGCCTAGTAAAAACCCCCAGATGACAGGCGCGGGGGGGGGAATAAGGAGTAAAATTGCCCCCTCTGGCGTAGGGGATGGGGGGGTATGTATGGGGCAAGGCCCCCCCTCAGGTACGCAGGCCCTAGGTTTTTAACCCCCTTTTAAAAGGTTAACACCAACACCTTGAAGACGATTCGGTACTCAATAGGCAGCCAGTGCAGGGGGGGGTGATGTGCTCCTCCGCCCCCCCCCGTCAGAAAGGGCGGCGGCATTCTGCACTAGCGAGTTTCCGAACTTCGCCAAGGGAAGGCCAACAGGGGGCGTTACAGTAGTCTAATCTCGAAATGACCATTTTTTGGGGATCACCGGGGCCCGGGGGAAAAAGGTAGGGTGCCAGTCGCCAGCCTGTCGTGGGAAAAAAATGACCCCTGCTGGCCGCGGAGACCTGATCTCCATGGTCGGGGGGGGGCCCCCAAGGGGGCCCCCCTAAGCTCTTAATGATGGGCCCCCCCGGATTGCCGTTCGCCATCCAGGGTAAAAAAGGGGGCACCACCCCGGGTCCGGGGGGGGCCGGGCCAAAAGATCCGTCGATGTTCACCTTCACCCGGGGCCCCCGCGGCCAACCAGTCCCCCAAGGCACGGGATGGAAACAATGGTGGGACCCGGCCTCCCCCCCATTTCAGCAAACCCGGGTGTCACCCCAATACTGATAACACTCCCCCCCAAAAGGGGGCCGGGGGGGCCAGGGGGCATGTTTTGAAAATAAGGGGGGGGGATGGCCCCGGGGGGACCCCAATTTCAAGTGGGGATCTCCCAGAGCCCCCCCCCCATTGCCCCCGGTCCCGGGAAGGGGGCCCCCCTTTTTTAAAAGGGGCCCCCCCCCAACCCCCGGGAAAACCGGCAAAAACGGGTGGGTTAACAAGGGGGATCTGGTTTAAAAGCTGCCGTCAGATCTAACAAGACGAGCAGTGTTTTTTTCCCACCCTGGGCCAGCGGGGGGCGGTTGGTCTGTAATGGCACAAGCACGGTCTCCGTCCGAGCCCAAAACGGAAGCCGGACGGGAAAGGGGGTCAAGTCCAGCTGTGTCTTCCAAGAACTGCTGCAGCTGATCCGCTCTGCCCTCTCAATCACCTTGCCTAAAAAGGCAAGTTGGAAACTGGCCCCGGGGGTTGGGGGGGGCCGAAGGGTCTAAATTTGGCTTCCCCTTTTTCAGCGGGGCCCCCCATTCCCCTTTTAATCCCCCGGGGGAAAAATCCTTGTAAAAAGGGGGGTTTTTTATGACGGGGTCTTTTGTAGCCCCTCCCCCGGGGGCCCCCCTAACAAGCCAGGAGGGGGACGGGGGAGGGGGATGTAGTTGGTCTGGGTGCAGCTAGAGTTTTTCGACAGCTGCTCCCCCCCGTTGGAAAGGGGGGGTGGCCCCCGACTGGCGGGGGGGTCTCGAAAAACACTAATTACCAAAAAAAGGGCCGGGGAAAACCCGGCGGGGGTCGTCTTGTCGGTGAAATAGCTCTGAAAAAAATCGGGGGGGTTTGGGCCAAAAACCCCCCCATTTGGGACAGTTGGGATTGCTGTCAAAGACCGAATTATCCCAAACAATTGCCGGGGGTGGCTAGCCGACTCTATCAGGGGGAAAAATAGTAGACTTTTTTTTGCTTCCTTTGGGGGGAAACCCCTTTTTTTATAAACCTCTTTAAACTGTTTATAACCCTTTCGGCGGGGCCCCCCCCGGGGGCTCCCCCCACACGCCCTAGCTGTCTCCTTTTTCCCCCTTTATCGCCCGCAGCTCCTCGGAAAAGGGCCGGGGGACGATTCCCCCCGGGGGGGGGGAGGGCCTGGGGGGGTCTCGCCCCGGGGGCCCCCGGGAAAAACTAGCGTTTCCCCCATTCCACTTGCCCGTCGACTGAGTCGGGGGGGGGAAATTCCCATTCCCTTAGAGCATTCATGGGTTCCCTAAGTCTCTTGGGCAACCGAAATGGGGGTTTTTCACCCTTACCGGGAGGGGGGACCCCCCGCCGGACTTCCCGGACACTGTGGGGGAACCATGGAACCCCCTTATGGAGGCCACCCCCCGGGGGGGAAAGGGGGGCAAAAAAAGGGTGTGCCCGGCCTGGTGTGTGGGTCCGGTCTTACAAAAAGGGAGTCCTAGTGCCCCCCTGGAGACACCAGGTCCATGGCTGCCTTTTTGGGGGGGCGGGCGGACTTGAAATCCCCCCAAAAAAATGAGCTTAGGAAACCTCAAAAAACCCCCATGACCACCCCCCGCAGTTTTGGAGACTCCCTGCCGGTGCGTTTTTGCAGGTTTTAAAACCCCCCCGGAAGGCTACACCCCCCTGAGATCCCCCCCAGGCCCCCCGCCTCCATCCCCGGGGAAAAATTTGCCCCGGGAAACGCCCCGGGGAAATTAAAAAAAGGGGGCAGCTGAGGATGGCGACCCCTCCCCCCCCCCCTCTGTCCTCATCTGATAAAGGCCCCCCAAAACCCCGGGGGTGCCACCCCTGCATAACGACCCCCGGGCCCCCCCCGGAGCCATGTTTCTGTCAAACAGGCTGGGGGGGTTTTTTCTCCAGGAGGAAATCTCGGGGGGGTCCCCCGGGGGTTTATCGCACGGACCTGGTGTTGGCCAGAACCCGAGTTGGAGGGGGAGGTAGTAGGGGGAAAAATTTATCTCGTAAGGGTAGCTCGTAGGTCAGAAGGCGGACGAGCCTCTTTTGGCTCCCCCCGCCCCTTTATCAGGCCCCCGCTCCGTCCCCATTGCCCCTTTCCCCAGATCACACGTGTCCGCCCCCCCCCACGCCCCCCCCGAGTCCTCTAGGTGTCCGGCCTTCTGCCCCCCCCGAAAGGGGGGGGTGCCGGTGATGCCCCTCCACCCCCCGGGGAAAGGGGGGTTTTGGGCAAGGGCTGAGATGTCCTTCTCTCAGCGGGTTTTGCCTTGTCTGTGGTGGGGGTTTTTAAACCTTGCTCTGTGTCCAATAGTTCCCCAGGACCCTCAGTCAGCCTGGGTTGGGGTGGGGGGGGGGGGGGCCGAAAGCCCCGGTTCCCAGGGGGCCCCAAAAACCCCCCCCAAAAAAGGCCCCCCCCCCCGGGAAACCCCCCCTTTTTCCTTTTTATCAGAGTTTTGGTGGTGGGGCCGCTGATGTCGTTGGTCCTCCCTCTGCTTCCCCCATGAACTTGGCTCTGTAGACAACAGCGCATGTGCGCGGAGTTTTTACGCATGCACAGTCCCCACGGAGTTCAAGGGGGCCCCCGTGGGGACTGGGCATGCGCCCCAAAAGGCCCCCGCGCATGCGCCTGTGTCTACAGAGCTCAAGTGAGCTCCCGGGGGCCCGCGCATGCCCCGGGGAAAAACCAAAAGGGACCGCGCATGCCCCGGGGGAATCTCAGTAGGCACTGTGCATGCCCCCAAAAATTAGCGCGCATGCGCTGTGTCCCGGGGGGACTTGAGCCCCCTGTGGACACAGCGCAGGGGAGACCTACGCATGCCCCGGTCTACCGACCGGGACCCCGTAGGCACTGGGCATGCACGTTTTTCCCCCCGCATGCCCCTGTGTCTCGGGTTTTTCAAGTGCCCCCGTGGGCACGGGAAAAACCCGGGGGAAATCTCAGGGGCCCCTGCGCATGCCCCGGGGAAACCTCGGGGGAAAGGGCGGTTTCAAAAACTCACGAGCTCTGAGACACAGCGCATGTGCGCTGGTTTTCTCACGCATGCGCGGTGCCTCGGAGTTCAAGTGGAGCCCGTAGGCACTGGGCACCAAAAAACCTCTGTGCATGCCCAGAAGCGCCTGGGGGAAAACCCCCGGAGCAGCATGGAGTTTTCAGCGGTGCTCGCCCCACAATGGCGCCCCACGCTGTCGGCTCCAGGATGGCGCCCCCGGGGTTTCCCTTTTTTCCTAATGGAAAGACCCCCCCGGGGTTCCCCCTTTTTTTGTATCTGTTTTAACACGGGTTTTTTCTTCCAAACATATCTGTTCTCCCGCCCTTTTTGGCTTTACGACAAGGGAGGGATGGGCGGCAAAAAAGGGGCCCTTTTCCCCAAGGGCCCCCCATTTCAACAGAGAGGTTTTTAAAAGGGCCCCGGGAGGGGTTTTTTCCCAACCCCCGTAGCCTTTTTTTTGGGGCCCCTTTTAGGCACTTGTACAAAAAAAGGGAAAAAGAAAGGGGAAAAAAAGGGAAAAAGAAGGGGGGAGAGAAAGAAAGAGAGCGGTTGATGCAACGGGGAAAAAAATCCTGGGGGGGGAGAGAGAGAGGGAGAAGGGCTTTTGGTGGGGAGAAGGGATTAGAAAAAAAAGGGGGCGGGTCAGGTTACAGACAAAATAAGCCAAAAAGGGTGAAAGGAAAAAACCCCCAAAAAAGGGGGGTCCCCCCCTTTTCCCCCGGGCCCTGCACGGCAAAAAGAAAAAAAAGGGGGTGAATGTAAAGCAGGGGGGGGGAGAAGAAGAAAAAGAAAAATTTCAATCCTGCCACCCTCATGGCTCTGGGGGCCTTTTTTTGCCTCGGCCGCCCCTTTTTTGCTTTGGGGCCCCCCCGTGCGACTTCAACATAGTGCCGCTTGAGTTATATTTTTTTCCCCAACAAAAATTTGGGGCCCCCCCCCCCTTTTTTCCCCCCGGGCCCCCAAAAAACACACTTTCTTTCCCTTGGGGGGTTTTTTTTTGGCCCCGGGGCCGGGGCCCTGGGTTCCCCCGAAGTATTTTGCCCGTTTCCCCCTTTTTTCTAAAAAAAGGGGTCCCAGGGTTGGGGGGGTTCCCGTTTGGGGGGAAACCAAACCCCAAGGTTGGAAGGGGTTGGGGTTTTTAAAAAAATTTTAGGGGCCCCCCCAAAAAAATTAAAAAATTCGGTGGGAAAAAACCCGTTTTGGGGGGAGGGGTTTTCCCCTTCCCCCCGTGCCCGTTTAAGGGCCCCTGGTAAAAACCCCCGGGTTTGGGGCTGGGGGGCTTTGGGGGCCCCCAGTGGGGGCCAAAGCCGGGTGGTGGGGGGGCCCCCGGTTTGGGGCCTTTTTTCCCGCTTTAAGGTTGGGTTGGGGGAAAGGCCCGGGGGGGGGAACAAAAAGGTGCGCTGGTGCTTTGGGGGCCCCAGTGGCTAAAGTTCTGGTGGGAAAAACCCCGGGAAAAACCGGGGGGGGGCTGATCTAAGAAAGGGGGGCCTTAAAAATTCCCGGTTTTGGGAAAGGGGCGCCCCCTGCCCGGGGGGTTTTTTCAAATTTTTGCAAAAATTCTTTTGGGGGGCCCCAGGGTGCTTTTGGGGGGTTTGGGCCCCCCGTGGGCTTAAAAAATTCCCGCAGGCCCTAGGTGGCGCTGGTGCTTGCTTTCACTTTGGCGCCCCTCGGTCTCGCCCCGCACTGCTCCGCCGCCGCTCACAGTGAGTTCATGCAGCAGCCTGCGGCGCGCTCCCAAAGCACTGGACATGCGCGACGTGCTGGGTCCCGAGCTACCCGCTGGGCTGGCTCCAGCCAGGTGCGCTGGACCCAGCGGATATTCGCGCATGCGTGTAAAATGTCCGTAGCTTGGGAGGCGCGCGCAGTCGGCGCGTGGGCCGGCTAGAAGCCATGAGGCGGGCTGGCGCTTGGAGGCAGGGTGGCGTGGCGGCCCCTCCCAGCCAGTGGCGCCCGCCCAGCCGGTCGCGCCCCACGCGGCAGCGTACATTTGCGGAGTTGCAAAGGCCGCTCTGTTTCTATCTCAACACAATGCATCCATACACTCACAGAAAAATAAGCACACACTTCTCTTGGGTTGTTGTGAGTTTTCTGGGCTGCCTGGCCATGTTCAGAAGCATGCTCTCCTGATGTTTCGCCTGCATCTATGGCAGGCATCCTCAGAGGTTGAGGGTCTGTTGGAAACTGACAAGTGATTCTTTAGGAAGGACTCATCCCACGATTTTACAAGCGCGTTGATGACTAAAAAAGGCCAATCTGAGATAGGCAAGTTCGGTTTGCAGAAAGCACAGCAGAAACTCTCCTTGGGTGATGTTGTTTCAAGTTGCGCGGTTCTTTCTGCGTTGTCGTTTCTCTTCTAAACCCGTTCGGGATGACTTCTCAAAGAGGCCGTAAAGCATTGTGGACAGTTCGTCTCCATGCCTCCCGATGTGAAGCCAGGGTGGACCATTGTTAGTGATCAATCTGGCCGAGCCTGAGATGTTGTTTCAGCGAGCCCTTGTATCTCTTCTTCGGGGCGCCTCTCTTGCGCCGACCCGTGGCAAGTTCACCATGGAGTAGTATTTTTGGTAGGCGGTGGTCCTCCATCCTAGAGACCATGTGCCCTGCCCAGCGCAGCTGTGTTCTCAATAGCATGGCCTCAATGCTGGTGATCCCTGCTTGCTCAAGGACAGCAACATTGGTCACATGGTCGGTCCAGTGTATATTTAGGATTGTGCGAAGTCAGTGCTGATGGAAGTGTTCGAGGAATCGTAGCTGCTGGCGATAGGTGACCCATGTTTCAGACCCATAGAGGAGAATAGACAGTACAATAGCTCTGACACACTGATTTTGGTGCTTTGCCTCAGGTGCTTGTTGCTCCAGACTCTTTTGTGAAGTCTTCCAAATGCACTGTATGCCTTTGCCAATCTGTGATCGATCTCCTTATCAGTCTTGGTGCCTGAAGAGATGATGCTTCCCAGGGAGATGTGCCTATGCTGACATGGGGGTGGTGGTGTTCTTCCTGTGGTGAGGGCTGGTAGAGGACTTCCCTTTTCTCCAGGCTGACTTCCAGCCCAAACAGCTCTGCAGCTGCTGCAAAGCAGGATGTGAGGCGCTGCAGGGCTGCTTCTGAATGGGTGACAAGGGCAGCATCGTTGGCAAAAAGCAGCTCTCGGACCAGATAGTTTAGAGTCTCAGTGCGAGCCCTCAGGCGGCTTAAGTTGAACAAGCTGCCATCTGTACGATAGGTGTATATATATGCTGTCTTCTTCTTCGAGGTCTGCCATAGCCCTTTGGAGCATCATGCTGAAGAGGGTTGTCAATAGGGTTGGTGCAAGAACACAACCTTGCTTCACTCCATTAGTTATGAGAAAGGGCTCCGAGAGAGCATCGCCGTATCTGACTTGACCGCGCTGTCCCTCATGTAACAGGATAATCATTTTGAGAATTTGGGGGGACATCCTAGACGTTCAGGATCTCCAACAGACCTTTTCTGCTCGCAGTGTCGAAGGCTTTGGTGCGGTCGACCAATGTGACATAGAGTCCTTTGTTCTGCTCTCTATATTTCTCTTGCAGTTGTCTAAGGGCAAAAACCATATCTGTGGTGCTCCTATTCGCTCTGAAGCCGCATTGGCTTTCTGGGAGGAGTTCTTCTGCAATAGCCGGAACTAATCTGTTCAGGAGTCTCCTTGCAAGGATTTTTCCAGCAATGGAGAGCAGTGTTGTACCTCGATAGTTTGAGCAATCGGGTTGTGTTCCTTTTTCCTTATACAGAGTGATGATAACTGCATCTCAGAGATCTGATGGCAGTTCACATTTTCCCCAGCAACTCACAAGGAGCTTGTGGAATTTAGCTCACAACTTCATTAGGGTACGCAAGCCTCTCTCCCACTGCAAGGGGGGCGCCAACGGAAAGGTACAAAGTTGATAAATAAATAAATAAATGTCTTCACTGTGGAAGAACAACATGCGGATCAAGAATAGGGCTCCACAGTCACCTACGTACCCACCGCCAGGACATCACACTTGGAGAAATGGATCGGCCAGACTCACCGGGCCAAGTGCGTTGCGGTGCAAGGTGTTTGCAATGCCATCTTGGCCCTAAGGAGGGGGCTTCTTCCCAGAAGTCAGCTGGCCAATGGTGGGGCTGGCACCGCCTCCCTTGCCCCATCGGCGGGCCAGCCCTCCCTTTCGCCTGGGCAGTTTACTCCGGCTGCCCAAGGTTCCTCAACAGGCACTGGGCCTGTTCCTGTTTTTATCCATCCCACCCACCCTGCTTGCATTCATTGTTTGTATCTTTTAGTTTTCATACTATGTATTTATTGTTTGTATCCTGTTAACTTAGCGGAAGTCCTCTACCAGCCCGCACCACAGGAAGAACACCACCATCCCCGCGTCAGCATAGGGACATCTGTGCTTAAGTCCGTTCAGCAGTTCACCTACCTGGGAAGCATCATCTCTTCAGACGCCAAGATTGACAAAGAGATAGATCACAGATTAGCAAAGGCATGGAGTGCATTTGGAAGGCTTCACAAAAGATTCTGGAGCAACAAGAACCTGAGGCAAAGCACCAAAATCAGCTATCATACTGTCCATCCTCCTCTATGGGTCTGAAACATGGGTCACCTATCGCCAACACCTACGACTCCTTGAATGCTTCCATCAGCGCTGTCTTCGCACAATCCTAAATATACACTGGACCAACTATGTGACGAATGTTGCTGTCCTTGAGCAAGCAGGGGTCACCTGCGTTGAGGCCATGCTATTGAGAACACAGCTGCGCTGGGCAGGGCACGTCTCTAGGATGGAGGACCACCACCTCCCAAAGATACTACTCTATGGTGAACTCGCCACGGGTCAGCGCAAGAGGGGTGCCCCCAAAAAGAGATATAAGGACTCCCTGAAATCTCAGGCTCGGCCAGATTGACCACCAACAATGGTCCACCCTGGCCTCACATCGGGAGGCATGGAGACGCACTATCCACAATGCTGCGGCCTCTTTTGAGAAGACATGCCGAACGGGTCTCGAAGAGAGACAACAACGCAGAAAGAACCGCAACTTGGAAAAAACATCACCCAAGGAGACTTTCTGCTGCGCTTTCTGCAACCGAACTTGCCTATCTCAGATTGGCCTATTTAGTCATCAGCGCGCTTGTGAAAAGCGTGGGATGAGTCCTTCCTGAATCTTCGTTCGCGAAGTAATGCCGAGAGAGAGAGAGAGAGAGAGAGAGAGAGAGAGTTAATTATGTTCATTGTCGCAACTCTGTGTTTGTGTGTTCAGTGTCGCAACTCTGGCGTGTGGTATGTGCCCTGGATCTGGCTGGCTTATCACCCCCTGGTGGTAGGGGGGATAACGCCCTGGCCCCTGGAGTGCCAAGTTTTCGTGGACTGGTAGTGGGCTGGTGGTACACAGGCATGCATGCAAGCGTCTTCGGACAATAGCGGGTTGTCCGACCCCGGATCCAGGACCCATGCATGGCTGCCAACCCTTGTTCCTGGTTTCAATAAATGAGTTGCGGCCAATTTTATCCCAACATATTGTGTCCGTGTGTTATTGGTTATTAGGCGGGAGGTGTATCACCCATGCGCACGCAACCATCATCCTTGGACTACGAGGGATCGCCTAAATCTACATAGACATGCCTACATAGACAACAAGGAGCTCCCAAGAGAAGCCGCTGGGGGAGGTCATCCGGAGTTTCGGGGTGCGGTGTCATCTGTACGCAGATGATGTCCAACTCTGTCACTCCTTCCCACCTGCTACTAAGGAGGCTGTTCAGGTCCTGAACCGGTGCTTGGCCGCTGTGTCGGACTGGATGAGGGCGAACAAATTGAAATTGAATCCAGACAAGACAGAGGCACTCCCGGTCAGTCGCAAGGCCGAACAGGGCATAGGGTTACAGCCTGTGTTGGACGGGATTACACTCCCCCTGAAGACGCAGGTTCGCAGCTTGGGAGTGATCCTGGACTCATCGCTGAGCCTGGAGCCCCAGGTCTCGGCGGTGGCCAGGGGAGCATTTGCACAGTTAAAACTTGTGCGCCAGCTGCGCCCGTACCTTGAGAAGTCTGACTTGGCCACGGTGGTCCACGCTCTGGTTACATCCCGTATAGATTACTGCAACGCTCTCTACGTGGGCTTGCCTTTGAAGACTGTTCGGAAGCTGCAACTAGTCCAACGGACAGCAGCCAGGTTGATAACAGGAGCGGCATTCAGAGAGCGTACAACTCCCCTGTTGTGCCAGCTCCACTGGCTGCCAGTTTGCTACCGGGCACAATTCAAAGTGCTGGCTTTAGCCTTTAAAGCCCTAAACGGTTCCGGTCCAACTTACATGTCCGAACACATCTCTCCCTATGAACCATCGAGATGTTTAAGATCATCTGGAGAGGCCCTGCTCTCGGTCCTGCCTTCTTCGCAGGCGGGAATGGCAAGGCACGGCCTTTTCAGTGGTGGCTCCTCAGCTTTGGAACGCTCTCCCTAGACACATCAGATCGGCCCCCTCCCTCCTGACATTTCGCAAGAAAGTCAAGACCTAGGTATTTGAGTAGGCATTTCCTGATGAAATATAAGGCTTAATCTATTATATAAAGGGGTTCCTGTCATGGACCGACCATCCCAAACAGAGAAACCTTACAACGCAGATACACCAAACTTGCCAACAGAAATAGGCCTCAAGCAAGGTAGGTTTGTAGCAAAGAAACTTTCCCCCCCCAAAACCTAAAAGGCCCCAAAACAACGAGTAAAAAAACCTACATTTCCCAGCATCCTCCGGGGCTGCCAACGACTCTCCCAGCCTCTACATTCTGACAACATGATTGGCTGCCAATAAGGGCTGATTTGCATAACTCCTGTACTGGCCAGCCAACATGAACATTCGGACCCATAATAAACTGTCAGAGGAGGATAAGGCAAAGGGCTGAGGCACAAGCACACACACCCAATTCACACCCCTACAAATCACAGACCACGCCCAAAATTGACAGTAAGGCTTAATTAACTTACTTTCCCTGACTAGGCCTCACTTAATGGAATGCTGTTTACGCTCTGAATTGACAGTAAGGCTTCATTAACTTGATTCTCCCGACTACGCTTCAGCTCATTGGACATTGTGTATGGCCTGAATTGACTGTAAGGCTTCATTAACTTGCTGTTCCTGACTAGGCCTCAGCTCATGGGACATTGTGTATGGCCTGAATGTACAGTAACCTACCTTGGCACACAGAGCCCCTATGACCCACGCTACATTCTACTACAGTTTGGAGGAGGGTGGACCATGGATTATGGGACTTGAAGTACCTCCATGGATTATGGGATTTGTAGTACTTCAAAACCCATCATTCCCCACAGACCACTGTGGCCCAGAACCAAGACCGATAAAGACCAAACTTGGCACACAATGCCCCCCATGACCCACACTCCATCCGACTGCAGATTAGAGGAGGACACACCATGGATAATGGGATTTCAAGTACCTCCACTCACTTCCAAAGTACCCCACCCACACACGCATCAACCTCTACATCAACACAGCAGGCGGAAAGACAGAAAACATTGTATATCCACAAGCTCTGCAGAACGCCAGCAACACCACACAACAACAACTCCACAGGAATCCAACATCCCACCCACCAGAACAACCCACAACGACACAGCCAGGGCCCCAACAACACCATAACTAACAACAACTCCAACCCTTACATACTCAGACTTCCTCGCATCTCCAAAATAGGGCACAGCAACGCGTGCCGGGTACAGCTAGTAAATAAATAAATAAGATAATGTGAAACGAGTGGGACCAGGTGAACCTCACCCAGCAGCTCTTTTGTTCTCCCCTTCGCCTCTCTCCTTTGCCAGCACGGCCATGTAGAAGCTTTCCAGCTCAATTGCGAGCCACTGGTCACGTCTCGGCCAACAGCCCCAACTACTTCAATGGGCTGAGTGTCTGGGTTGGCCAACATGGCTACCATGCCCTGCCAGTTGGCACCAAGATTGCCGTGTTGTGCTTCCTTATTTTATTTAGCCAGCAAACCACATCCATCGCCACAGACACACACCTCCTGTCGTTTCCTGTTGTCCTGAAAGAGGTTGACAGCCCAGGGTTGTCCGGGGTAAGAAGTTGGGCTTCTGTGTTTGCCGGCCATTGATTCTCCCTCTAAATGGGCCGGGATGGGAAGGGGTTGGTCACAAAAGAGACCAGTCA
This sequence comes from Anolis apletophallus, assembly GCA_030556195.1. NCBI lineage: Eukaryota > Metazoa > Chordata > Lepidosauria > Squamata > Anolidae > Anolis > Anolis apletophallus. The sequence goes on along the minus strand of JARBWK010000411.1, from coordinate 19,527 downwards.
GCAAGAGACCGGGCTCTTTCTCCATGGCTTGCAATGCCAAGGGCTCCGGCCAACCGTCCGGTCACATCAGGGAAAGTAAACAGTGGCCACCAGAGAATAAAGACGGCTCTCTCTGTTGTCTCCAGAGCCCCGGACGAGACAGTATGTTGTGTCTGGAAAGGACAGACAATGCCTCAAGCTGTTTAAGCTTCCTCTACACTGTTTTCTTTCATTTAGGAGGCAGGGTGTCCTTATAGGGTAGAGTGTCCTCTATCTGAAGCCTTGGGGCTGAGAAAGGCAGTATAGAAGCCTAGTAGATAAAGAAATCTATGTATATAATAAAAGTCAGTGTTTGCGGCAGTGCGGAGGTGCGGCGGTGCGGAGGGAGGAATATGTGCCAGCGCTTCGATTGGTTGCCACTGTGGGATTATTTGCATAAAGGACACTGATTGGCCAGCCTCAGAACACCGACACTCTAAGGCACCAGATTATTTGCATAAAGGACTCCGATTGGCCAGCCTCAGAACTCCAACACTCTAATTATGAGTCATTTGTAAGTTAAATGCTTGTAACTTGGAGACTGCCTGTATATGGTAAGATTGATTGATTGATTGATTGATTTTATTATTTATGAGTCGCCCTCCACGTCAGTGCTCCGGGCGACTTACACATAAAACACATAAAAGAGTTCAATAGTTAAAAGCTAAAAGAATAGGAAGATTAATTAAAATAGTTCCAGTAACTCAGGCTAAGTCTGGAGGGTGTCCTTAGCCGTAAGCCTTTCGGAAGAGCCAGGTCTTCAGTGCGGTCAGGAACTGGGGCATGTCCCGGATGGCTCTCTGATCCGCCGGCATCAAGTTCCAAAGAACAGGGGCCGCGATGGAAAAGGCTCTCCGTCTCGTGGTGTCGAGGCGGGCCTCACTCACACCTGGGATGCGGAGAAGGTCCCTGTTTCCTGAACGCAGCGACCCTAAATGAGCTGGTTCGGACAAGCGGTCTTTTAAGTAAGCTGGGCCGGCGCCATGGAGGGCCTTAAAGGTAAGCGACAGGATCTTGTGGATGGCTCTGAGCTCGACTGGCAGCCAGTGCAGGCGCTGTAGAGATGGCGCGATATGGCATCTCAGCGGTGTCCCGGTGAGGAGTCTGGCGGCTGCATTCTGCACTAGCTGGATTTTACGAGTGGTTGACTGCGGCAACCCCACGTACAAGGCATTACAGTAGTCCAGCCGCGATGTCACTGTGGCATGGACCACCGTAGCCAGCGCATCTGATGGGAGGTAAGGTGCCAGTTGACGTGCCTGGCGTAGGTGGAAGAAAGCTCCCTTACTTGTCGCAGCAACCTGGGCCTCCAGTGAGAGTCTCGAGTCTAGTATCACACCGAGACTCTTCACCGACGGGGCCGGGATCAGCGGCTCTCCCTCAAAGAGAGGCAGCGGAATGGGTGGCTCTGGGCGTCCCGGCCATAGAATCCCAGTCTTTGATGGATTGATCTTGAGTTTGTGTGAGCGGAGCCATCTGGTCACTGCCTCTAGTCCTTGTCTGACGTTCTCAGGCACCGATGTTACGCCTGGCTCAAGCTTCAGCAGGAGCTGGGTGTCATCTGCATATTGGTAGCACCCAAATCCAAAACTTCTGGCTATGCTTGCCAAGGGTTGGACGTAGATGTTAAAAAGCGTGGGTGACAAAATGGCGCCTTGGGGGACTCCACAGTCCAGGGTGGATTTCTTGGACGCTTGGCCTCGCCACTCGACACGCTGCGAGCGGCCCCGCAGGAAGGAATCGAACCAGGCCAAAGCTGTGCCTTGAATCCCAATGGCTGATAGTCGCCGCAACAGCAAGTCATGGTCCACCGTGTCAAACGCCGCGGTGAGGTCAAGCAGCACCAGGATAGCTGAACCTCCCTTCTCCAATTGGCGGCGGATGTCGTCCGTAATGGAGAGTAGGCCTGTTTGATTAAAAAAGAAGAAGTTCAAAACTAGTTCCGGATGTAAGGGGGGCGCGCTGGCGCTTTGAATCTGAATGACTTGCGAAATTTTCCGTTAAAATTTCGGAATTTCCCGAATTAATTCCAAAATTTCGGAATGGCTTCGTTAATGGCAGACACGCATGTTTAACCCAGTTTGGATGCGGCTGTTGCCCCAGTTCTGACGCGGAGGGAGGGACATCCACCTCCAAACTGGATTAAACAGCCAACGAAGGGAAAGCACCTCGGGAGGGGCGGGAACCTAATGCAGATTCCTTTCCGAAAATGGCGGCGGCGGCTTCGAAATGGCAAATTCACTTCCAGGTTGCTTACATTGCTTTGAAACCGCTTCAAAAGTGAATTTAATCCGGATTCATTCCGATTTTACGAGCATTTCGACGGACATACCCAGGCCAAGTGCAGAGTGCCTCTTCTGCCTCAGACAGCAATACATCTTGAGTTGCCTTTGCATTGACATGTAAGGATGTGGTCCCACAGGGGGCTCAAAGAAGCAGCTCCCCATGGAGGCCTCGGCAAGCGGACCAGGGCCCTCCCGCTGATCAACTTGACCCCTGCATTTATGCTGAGCTGTTTGAGGAATACGCCAAGCTCATGGCTCACGTGAAGGAATTTGGGGATAAATTTGGCGGACTGCTGGAGAATATGGGGATTCCCATTGCACAGTTCCCAATTCTGAACCTGGAGTCCACCAGCCTGGATGACCCCCGAGTCCCCCCCCCCCAGCCAGGACCTTAGGTGGGATCAGTCATGGGATTTTCCACCTGTACCGCAGAGATGGGCCGGGGAGAGGCCTGTCCCTCAGTCGAAGACCCCTCAATCATCCCTGGAACCATCCTGACCTGGCCCGCCAGTGGTCCCCCCCTGACGAGGACCTGGGGTTGAGCCGGAGAACCGGGAGGAAACAAACTCCGACGCTGGAAGTGAACTAGCCCAGGCTGCCCACTTACCCTCAGTGGAAGAGCCACCCGGAGACCCTGAGCGCCGACCGGTGAGCCCTGGGGTCCCATCGGTGTTGGCGGAGTCGTCGCTGGCCGAGCTTGACATCTCGGCCATTCTGGCCCCCCCCCCCCTCCTGATGCCTGCCGCCGCCGCCATCCTGGGAGAAGTTGGGGAAGCCTCCTCGAGGAGGCAAGACCCAACATGGCGTGTGTCCTTGGAGACGCCCAGCCAGCCCATGCGCTGGGGCCTCAGGAAGAAACGCCACCTGGAAGTAGTCAACTCCCGGAAGTCCCACCCTCGGAGGACTCCGGCTCCCGGCGTTGACCTGACCAGAGTACAGCGAGGCCCCGGAAGAGGAGGAGCGCGCGGAAGAGGAAGGAAGGCACCGAGCTGCCCCACAGACTATGGAATGGAGGCCGGGACCAGCCTCCCGCCAGATTGGCCAAAGGGACCGAGCTCGGAGAATCGATCCCCTTGCTGACGGGGTCCAGAACGGAGAGGGCCCAAGTCGTTCTTCACCAGGACGTTTTGGAGCTCCTGCTACAAGCAGTCGAAGCTCCGAGGGCCTCACCGGACGATCAATAAAGATGTGAAGGACACTGCGGGTCAGGCCGGGACTCCCAAACCAGACTCCCATATGGGAGCTCACGGGTTTTAACCCCACCGGCGCCTTGGCACCGGCGATGGTATTGGGGCATCCCTGCCCTCCTTTCGATGGCAGAATGGGGCCTTAAGGGCATCGCCGCGGACACTTCCCTATTTCCTCCCTCCTCCCTCCCCCACCCTTTGGCCTTCCCTCTGTGTTTTTTTTGTATATGTTGTTGTTCTGTTGCTGTAAATCGCCCGGAGCATCTATGATGGGAGGGCGATTAACAAATATTAAATTCTATTCTATTCTATTCTAAAATAATTGAACCTTAACCTTATCCCAAACTCACAGGCTGGGTTTCTAGCGACCACTTGTGCTCTCGGCAGACATCTTTCCTGGGGCAGAGAAGTGATTCATTACCAATATCGTCTATAATTATTTCCCCGCTACAAAATAACCGAGGCATAATTCAATGGCACTTTTACTGCACTAGTCATGATGAACAACTGGACTCCCTTAATTAGTTCATGGTTCCTGTGTGTGTGTGTGTGTGGCCTCTCTACGGAGGCTGATTGTCGTCTTTGAGAAGATGAGGAATGGGATGTCCATACAAGTGGCCCCACCCCAAACATCAGGGGTTCGAAGTATACTTGAAAGGGGACTCATTGGTTAGTGAACTAAATCACTAACTAATAACCATGAACTTTTGGTAACTCCTTGAATTAGGCCCTGGGAATCCCACCCTCCACCAGGCCTGGATCATCCATGAGGCCACCCTAGGCCATGGCCTAGGGCGGCGGCCATTGGGGGGCGGCAAATTCAGACCCCCCCCCCATTAATTTTTTTATGTTTTTGTTTTTAAAAATTTTTAAAATTTCAAAATGGCGACCGGGCTTCAAGTTGAGGAAGGAGGGGTGGGAGGAGCCGAGCACGCGAGCACCGCCTCTCAGGCGCCTCCGATTGGCTGCCGCGGCGCTAGCTTTTCCTGCTAGGCCTAGCAGAAGCAGGAATAGCTAAGCCGCGGCGGCCAATGGGAGCACGGGCGGCGCTTAGCAGTAAGCACCGCCTCAGGCGCCCCGATTGGCCGCCGCTGCCACGCTTAGCTTTCCCTGCTTCTGCTAGGCGTGGCTGAAGCAGGAATAGCTAGTGCAGCGGCGGCGGCCAATGGGGTTACCTGGGGCGGCGCTTAGCAGCTAAGCACCGTCTCAGGCGCCCCAATTGGCCGCCGCTGCCATGCTAGCTTTCCTGCTTCTGCTAGGCCTAGCAGAAGCAGAAATAGCTAGCACGGCGGCGCCAATGGGGGTTGCCGGGCGGCGCTTAACAGCTAAGCACCGCATCAGGCGCCCCAATTGGCCGCGCTGCCATGCTAGCTTTCCTGCTTCTGCTAGGCCTAGCAGTAGCAGGAATAGCTAGCTCGGCGGCGGCCAATGAGGTTTGGGCGGCGCTTAGCAGCTAAGCACCGCATCAGGCGCCCCCAATTGGCTGCGGCTGCCGCGGTACCTTTTCCTGCTTCTGCTAGGCCTAGCAGAAGCAGGAAAAGCTAGCGCCGCAGCGGCGGCCAATGGGGGTTGCCCGGGGCGGCGCTTAGCAGGTAAGCACCGCCTCAGGCACCCCCGATTGGCTGCCGCAGCTCCGGGGGGGGGGGCTTTCCTTTGTCCTCCTCCTCGCTCCTCGCGCCAGCGAGGAGCCGGGGCGGGGGCGGGCCGGGGGTGGGGCTGGGTGGAGCCCAAGGCGGGGGCAGAGCCTTTGGCCTCGGGCGGCAAAAGTCCATGATCCGGGCCTGTCCTCCACTCAACAAGGCTGGAAGATATATGCAGATTAGCATATTTATTTACCTGTGCATGAGGCTTGTTTATTTTTGGTAACAACGAAGGGATACTAACCAGCCATTGAGGCTATATACGAGTACAGTTTGCCCTCAAGGATTACCGCGATCATCCTCTTTCCAGACATGTGGTTTGCCCAAGCCACGCGAGAGCGCCCGCTACTCCCGCGAGACTCTGTGCATCATTGGAGACGCTTCTAGTCTGTGGCGCATGGATTTTTGGGACTTCCAATGCACCTAATGGAATTAAGCGTGCAATGGACTGCCTATTGATACATGTATTTTGAGGAAATTGTGGTTATTTGTAAATTGACATCGTATGTCTTTTAGTGTGTTTATATGATCCGTACAGCCTACCAGGCTGTTGTGGCACAACTCATGTGTCCTGATACATAATACAGAAATATTTTTGCAATTGCTCTTTCTGATTTATATGAGACTAGCTGTACCCGGCACGCGTTGCTGTGCCCTTTTTAGGAGATGCGAGAAAGTCCAATCATCCTCGGTGTGCCCTCCTCTATTTATTTATTTATTTATTTATTTATTTATTTATTTATTTATTTATTTATTTATTATTTGGTTTTGTATTCCGCTCCTCCCTGCAGGCTTGGGGCGGGTCACAACGTATAAGATCGGCAGCATGTAGTGGCCATGCAGCCGTACAATAAAACAGTAAAATATTAAAACATTAAAACAATACGAATCACATCACGAGGTGGTAAAAACGCGTACATTTCCAAAGGCCCGAAACGCCGGTGTATTGGACAGCTGTCATCTCCAATCCGGTTGTCTAGTCAAAGGCTAATTTGAACAGCGCGGTCTTAACCGCCCTCCGAAAGGAATTAGGTCTTGTATAGTCCGGATGTCACTTGGCAGGGAGTTCCATAGCACCGGGCTGCTACGGAGAACGCTCTCTGCCTAGTTGTGGACAGATGGCAAGAGCGGATTGTTGGCACCAACAACAGATTTTGTTCCTCTGAACGTAGTGATCTCGGGGGAATGTATAGGGCAAGGCGGTCCCTCAGGTACGCAGGCCCTAAGCCGTACAGGGCCTTAAAGGTTAACACCAACACCTTGAAGACAATTCGGTGCTCCATTGGGAGCCAGTGCAGTTGCCGAAGGGTGGGCGTAATGTGCTCCCTTGCCGGCGTTCCCGCCAGCAAGCGAGCAGCGGCATTCTGCACTAGCTTGAGCTTCCGATTGTCGCCAAGGGAAGACCTACATAGAGGCGTTACAGTAGTCCAGCCTCGAGATGACCGTCGCTTGGATCACCGTGGCCAGATCATGCCTGGACAGGTAGGGCGCCAGTCGCCTAGCCTGTCGTAGGTGGAAGAACACCGTCCTGCTGACCACGGAGACCTGAGTCTCCATGGTCAGCAAGGGGTCCAATTGAACACCTAAGCTCTTAACCAAGGATGATGGGCTAAGCCGCTCGCCATCCAGGGTAGGCAACGGCACTCATCCAGCCCAGGGCGACCGGCCACAAGATCTCCGTCTTCGACGGGTTCACCTTCAGCCGGCTGGCATGCAGCCAACCAGTCACGGCTTCTAGGCAGCGATGGAAACAATCGGTGCGGAGTCCGGCCTGCCGTCCATTCTCAGCAGATGCTGGGTGTCATCAGCGTACTGATAACCTCCAGACCAAAGTCGCGGGCCAGCTGGGCCAGGGCGCATATAGGCGTTGAATAATAAGGGGAGAGGATGGCCCCTGGGGGACCCTACAGTTAAGTGGGAGCCTCCCGGAGACCCCCGCCCCTCCACACGTTGCCCCGGTCCCGGAGGAAGGAGGCCACCCATTTAAGGGCAGTCCCCCCGACTCCGGACACGGCCACATGGTGGGTCAACAGAGCGTGATCTACGGTGTCAAACGCTGCTGTCAGGTCTAACAAGACAAGCAGGGCCGATCCACCCCGGTCCAACTGGCGGCGAAGTTGGTCTGTAATGGCGACAAGCACGGTCTCCGTCCCATGCCCAATACGGAAGCGGACTGGAAGGGATCGAGTCCAGCTGTGTCTTCTAAGAACCGCTGCAGCTGATCCGCTGCTGCCCTCTCAATTACTTTGCCTAAGAAAGGCAAGTTGGAAACAGGCCTGTAATTGGAGGGAGCCAAAGGATCTAGGTTCGGCTTCTTCAGCAGCGGTCTCACCATTGCCTCTTTTAGTCCCCCCAGGAAGACTCCTTGCTCAAGGGAGCTATTTATGATCGTGCCCAGGGGCCTCGTAGCCCCTCCCGGCAAGATCTAATTAGCCAGGAGGGGCACGGGTCGAGGGAGCAAGTAGTTGGTCTAGCTGCAGCGAGTAACTTATCGACAGCTGCTGCGTCAGCAGTTGGAAACGGGTGAAGGAGGGCCCCGCCGAGTGGCGGCGGAGTCTCGAGTTCGCTAACTGTATCAAAAGTGGCAGGGATGTCCCAGCGGAGTGTCGAATCTTATCAGCAAAGTAGTTCTGAAAGGCCACAGCTGTTGGAGCCAAACCCCTATCATTTGGGACAGTTGGGATTGTTGTCAAGGACCGAATTATCTTAAAAGTTGAGCTGGGCGTGAACTGGCTGACTCTATCAAGGAAGAATAATAGACTTTTTTCGCTTCCCTGATAGCATGCTCATAAACCTCTTTAAACTGCTTATAAGCCGATTTCGATGCTCCGTCACGGAGGCTCCGCCACACGTCCTCTAGCTGTCTCTTCCTCCGTTTCATCGCTCGCAGCTCCTCGGTAAACCAAGGTGCGCGATTTCGGGATGATGATGAGCGCCTGGGGCGATCTCGTCAGGGCCGTGGAGAGACTGGTGTTCCAGTACTCCACCTGCCCGTCGACAGAGTCGCTGGGAGTTCCCAATCCCTTAGAGCATTCAGGAACCTAGTGGGTTCCATAAGTCTCTTCGGGCGAACCAGAATGGGTTCGGCACCCTTACCGGGAGGGGGGGCCATTTCCAGCTGGACTTCTAAGACACTGTGATCCGACCATGGAACCTCCATAGTAGAGGTTGGGATCACGCAAATTCCGGCAGCGAAGATCAAATCCAAAGTGTGTCCGGCCTGGTGCGTGGGACTGGTCTTACAGAGTGAGAGTCCTAGTGCCTCCATGGTGGACACCAGGTCCATGGCCGCTGTCGAGGTGGTGTCGGCGTGGACATTGAAGTCCCCCAAGACAATAAGCAGTGAACCTCAATGCCCACTCCGCAACCACCTCCAGCAGCTTAGGCAGACTTCCCGCTGGTGCGTTGGGTGCACGGTACACCAGCAGGAAGGCTACACTCTCACTAAGGTCCCACACCAAGCCCGCACACTCTATTCCAGGGATGTTCACTGTCGGAATCGTCCTAGAATTAAAATTGTCTCGGCTGAGGATGGCGACCCCTCCCCCCCGCCTCTCTGTCCTCGTCTGATGGCTAACAATAAACCCGGGGGATGCCAACTTGTGCATGATGACCTCGTCACCCTCTTGGAGCCACGTTTCTGTAAGACAAGCCAGGTCCACCCCTCGTTCGAGGAGGAAGTCCCTGATTGTCCCAGACTTGTTTCGCACGGACCTGGTGTTGGCTAGCATCAGAGTTGGAGGAGAGGTAAATGGGGACTCCCCATCTGCGTGCCTTGGGATAGTCCGTAGGTCAGAGGAGGCCGAGCCTTTCTTCGGCTCCTCCGCCCTCTCTCATTAGGCCTACATCTACCGTCCCTATTGCCCCTTCCCGAGATCACACGGATAGTCCGCTGCAACTCCAAACTGCAGTTGGATGGAGTGTGGGTCATGGGGGGCATGGTGTGCCAAGTTGGGTCTTTATTGGTCTTGGTTCTGGGCCACAGTGGTCTGTGGGGAATGATGGGTTTTGAAGTACTACAAATCCCATTTTCCATGGTGGTACTTCAAGTCCCATCATGCATGGTCGGGGCTCTGTGTGCCAAGGTAGGTTACTGTAAATTCAGGCCATACACAATGTCCCATGAGCTGAGGCCTGGTTAGGAACAGCAAGTTAATGAAGCCTTACTGTCAATTCAGGCCATACACAATGTCCAATGAGCTGAGGCCTAGTCGGGAGAATCAAGTTAATGAAGCCTTACTGTCAATTCAGAGCGCAAACAGCTTCCCCAGTAAGTGAGGGCTAGTTAGGGAAATCAAGTTAATGAAGCCTTACTGTCAATTTAGAGCGTAAACAGCTTCCCAGTAAGTGAGGGCTAGTTAGGGAAATCAAGTTAATGAAGCCTTACTGTCAATTCAGAGCGTAAACAGCTTCCCAGTAAGTGAGGGCTAGTTAGGGAAATCAAGTTAATGAAGTCTTACTGTCAATTTAGAGCGTAAACAGCTTCCCAGTAAGTGAGGGCTAGTTAGGGAAATCAAGTTAATGAAGCCTTACTGTCAATTTAGGCGTAAACAGCTTCCCAGTAAGTGAGGGCTAGTTAGGGAAATCAAGTTAATGAAGTCTTACTGTCAATTTAGAGCGTAAACAGCTTCCCAGTAAGTGAGGGCTAGTTAGGAAATCAAGTTAATGAAGTCTTACTGTCAATTCAGAGCGTAAACAGCTTCCCAGTAAGTGAGGGCTAGTTAGGAAATCAAGTTAATGAAGCCTTACTGTCAATTCAGAGCGTAAACAGCTTCCCAGTAAGTGAGGGCTGGATTAGGGAAATCAAGTTAATGAAGCCTTACTGTCAATTTAGAGCGTAAACAGCTTCCCAGTAAGTGAGGGCTAGTTAGGGAAATCAAGTTAATGAAGTCTTACTGTCAATTTAGAGCGTAAACAGCTTCCCAGTAAGTGAGGGCTAGTTAGGGAAATCAAGTTAATGAAGCCTTACTGTCAATTTTGGGCGTGGTCTGTGAATTTTTGGGGTGTAAATTTTCGGTTGGAAGTGATTTGGGTGTTTGTGTTGGAGATTGGCTCAGGCCTTTTCCTTATTCTGTTTTGGCAGTTTATGATGGATCGGAATTTTCATGTTGGCTGGCCAGTGCAGCAGTTATGCAAATCCGCCCTTATTGGCAGCCAATCATGTTGTTCAGAATGTAGAGGCTGGGTGAGTCTTTGGCTGCCCGGAGGATGCTGGGAAATGTAGTTTTATTTTTACTCGTTGTTTTAGGTTTGGGGGGGGGGAGTTTCTTTGCTACAAACGTACCTTGCTTTAGGCCTATTTCTGTTGGCAAGTATTGTGTTTCTGCGTTGTATGGTTTCTTTGTTTGAGGTATACATCACATGACGTGAACCCATTTATATAATAGATTATAGACGCATGTCTCTTGGTTTGTTTTGGTTTTGCTGTTAAGCAGCACTTCCCTTTGTTTACCATTTCATCCAGTCCAACCCCATTCTGCCAAGAAGCAGGACATTCGCATTCAACGCACCCCCCGACAGAAGGCCATCCAGCCTCTGTTTAAAAGCTTCCAAAGAAGAAGCCTCCACCATACCCTGGGGCAGAGAGTACCACTGCTGAACAGCTCTCACAGTCAGGAAGCTCTTCCTAAGTTTCAGGTGGAATCTCCTTTCCATTTTCTCCCTGGAAGCTGTCCCCCATGTGCATGTACATTAGGGCTGTTCTACAATTTCGGATATGTCCGAATTTCGGAAGTTTTTTGGATACTTTTGACTTTTTTTTAGCAATTTCGAGAGCAACCCTCACAACAGGAATTCCGAAGTTTGGAATGCCAAATTTCGGATGTCATTTCTGAATTTTATTGCTGATTGCTCATTGGCTGAGGGCTAACAGCTGACTCTCCCTTCTGCTGATTTTTCTGTCCATTTTTGAAAGCTGACACAATTTCCGAAGACTTCCGAATTTCGGAAATACTTCCGAATCAATTTCGAAATTTATCGGAATTTTTTCAGAAGTCCATATAATCCGAAAAGACAGCTACGATTAGATCCAAAATGAGTTTCGAAACTTTTTTTATTGGATCAACCAGCCCTAATGTACATGTTCAGCGCACACCAATGTTCCTTGTGAGTTCCTTGTGAGGCTTCCACGTGTCACCTTCATTCCCTCAATGGACAAGCCTGTGAATTCAGCACCTCTCCCCCCGCTCCCCACTCCCCGTGTTTTACTTCAAAACCCACACTGAGTCACTTTCCTCAAAAGGAAAGGAAAGTATGAGAGGGAGTTTTCTCCAAAAGACAGAGAGGTTTGTCGAGGAGAAAGAGCATGGAAAGTTCACCAATGCTTGGCCGGCAGCAAGGTTCCCCGTCCAACAAATAAACAGCACCGTGTATGAGTTGGACCAAGAATAACTTCGGCTCTTCCTGGGGACTCTCGTCTCTTCCTTTGAGAGCACAAGGGGAGCTCTCTGGTCATGCTCCGTGGCTCAGAGGGCTCGACACCAACAAGGGATCCTTGCGTGAGGTCAGGAGAGCTCCTTGCCGCTGAGTAAGACTTGGCCTGGCTTGGAAGGCAAAACAGAAGCTAGGAAATCCTGGAGCTCAAACTGTGCGTTTCAACAAGGCCTCTCTTTGAGTTCTTCGCCTTACGCTGGCACAAGGCATGGCTCTTCTTCCATGTGCCCCTGTTCAGAAACACATTGCTCTGGCTGAGTCTGAATACTAGATCTTGGGCAAGCATCCCACCTTCCTCAATACACACACACACTCACACACACACACTCACACACACACACACACACACACACACACACACACACACACACACACACACACACACACACACACACACACACACACACACACACACACACACACACACACACACACACACACACACACACACACACACACACACACACACACACACACACACTCTCACACACACACACACACACACTCACACACACACACTCTCACACACACTCTCACACACACACACACACACACACACACACACACACACACACACTCTCACACACTCACACACACACACACACACACACACACACACACACACACACACACACACACACACACACACACACTCTCCCTCCCACACACTCACACTCACTCTCGCACTCACACACACACACACACACACACACACTCTCTCACACACACACTCACACACTCTCACACACTCTCACACACTCACTCACACACTCTCACACACTCACACACACTCTCACTCACACTCACACACACTCTCTCACACACACACACACTCACTCACTCACACACACACACACACACACACACACACACACACACACACACACATCTTTCCTTCTCTCTTTCCTCCTCCCTTCAGTGTTTTCTTTCCCCCCCTTTCCCCCTATTCTTTCCTTTTCTCTATCACTCCTCCTTCCCTTTCTTTCCCTCCCTCAGTTCCCTTCCTCCCTTTATTTCCTTTATTTTTCTCCTCCCCTCAACAGCTTCATTCTCCTTTATAGCCTTTTATTATCTTTGTCTTTGCTGTGTAGTCTCTTCTTCCTTCCTGTGGTACCTTTTTCTTTCCTTCCTTCCTTCCTACTTTCCCTACCTCCTCTCTTACCTTTCTTCCCCCTTCCCTCTTTCATTTCTTCGCCTTTTCCCTCCCTCATTTCTTCTTTCCTTCCTTCCTGTCTGTTCACCTTCCTTCCTTCTTTACCTCTTTCATGCCTTTCATTTTTCTGTCCTTTCTGCTGTCTCTTTTTCCTTCCTTGAGTATCTCTTTCCTTCCTTCATTCCCTCCTTCCTTCTCCCCCCCCTTCCCTCTTTCATCCCTTCGCCTTTTCCCCTCCCTCCTTTCTTCTTTCCTTTTGGACCCTCTGCTGTCAATGGAGGCCCAAATCTCCGCTGTCAGCAGAACAGCATTTTTCCATCTGCGACAGGCTAGGCGGCACAACCTGGCCACGGTGATCCAGGCTACGGTCATCTCAAGACTTGACTACTAGGCATGGTTTAGAACCCAAAAATCGTGATTCTAAAATCAAATGGGGGGGGGGGTTTGATTAGTAATAGAAAGACTTACAAAAAAAATTCCGAAAAGTTCTAAAATGTAACGGAATTACTAACGAAATTCTAAATTGGTTCTAAAGTCTGAAAAGCAGGGAAACAGGACTGACACTGTTTTAAACACAGGCAAATCAAGGGGCAACATTTCCCTTGGTTTCCTTGCAGGGAGATATAAAGCATTAATATATTATTATTATTAGTAGTAGTATTATTATTATTAAATAAAATAGTCAAGGCTTGCTTCTCCAGAGCATTTATTAGAATTAAATAATAAATTCTAATAGTAAGAATGTAGTAAGGGTGATAGTGACCTGGAGGGTATGAGGAACGTGCTCTTGGTAAACTAGAACAGGGCTGTCCAACTGGCCTGGGTCGGCTTATATCTTAGAAGGAAAGGGGCCGCCCGCACGGCAGCCCTTTCCCCGCTAAGATATAAGCCGACCCAAGCCTGGGTCAGGTTATATCTTAGCAGGAAGGGGGCGCCCGACGGCAGCCCTTTCCCCGCTAAGATATAAACCGACCCAAGCCTGGGTCGGGTTATATCTTAGCAGGAAAGGGGCCGCCCGCACGGCAGCCCTTTCCCCGCTAAGATATAAGCCGACAAGCCTGGGTCGGGTTATATCTTAGCAGGAAGGGGTCGCCCGCACGGCAGCCCTTTCCCCACTAAGATAAAACCGACCAAGCCTGGGTCGGGTTATTTCTTAGCGGGGGAGGGCCACCCGCACGGCAGCCCTTTCCAGGCTCCTTTCCCTGCAGTTTAAAGCGCTTTTTCCTGAGTCCTCCAGCCGCCCCTAGGACTTCCGGTTTCGATCTCTCTATGGTTCTGGCTGGTTTTCTCTTCCTGGAGGCAAGGCCTTTCAGTTAAAGTAGGCCTCGAGCATGGAAAGGCCCCATCTGACTGTGAGTAATGTCTGGGATTTTGGATTTTGGATTTTGGAGGGGGTAATAGGGAGCCTTCGAAATATTTAGAATTCTAATAAAATTTTGGGCCCAGGGGTTCGAAAAAGAAAGTCCACTTCCGGGATTGGCCTTGCGATCCGTAAAAACGTGAAAGTCCCATTACATACGAATCACTTACGAATTCTTTTGATTTTCATAACTTTTTTCTCATGCCTATTGACTACTGTAACGCTCTCTACATTGGCCTGCCTTTGACGGTGATCCAGAAACTCAAGCTAGTGCAGAATGCTGCAATCCAGCTACTCGCGGGGGAACCCATAAGTTATCGTATCACCCTGGTCCTGCGGAGAGTGCACTGGATACCAATTGAGTACCGGATCACTTTCAAAGAGTTCATTTTAACTTTTAAGGCCTTACATGGTCTGGGGCCAGTGTACTTGAGGGATCGCCTGTCCCTATACCAGTGATTCCCAACCAGTGTGCCGCAGCACACTAGTGTGGCATGAGCGATCATCAGGTGTGCCGTGGGAAATGGGAACCTCCAATCCCCTTTCTTCCCCCTCCTGCCGAACACTTTTTCTTCTCCACTCGGGCTCCCTTCTTCCCAGACTCGCTCTGCTCGCTTTGCCTGGGGCGAGTCTGCGTAGTAGCGCCCGCACGGGTCACGCCTCCCTCCCTCCCCCTCCCCTCCTGAACACGCTCACGCTGCCCCTTCGGATCAAAATGGCGGCAGAAGCGGCAGTGGAGAAGGAAACGTAAGTGTTGGGCAGGAGGGGGAAGGAAGGGCGCGAAGGGGAAGGGGGAGGAAGAGGTCTCTGTCGAAAGCTGGCATGGGCAAACTTGGACCTTACAGGTGTTCTGGACTCCAACTCCCACCATTCCTAGCAGCCTCAGGCTCTTTTCCTCCCCCCCCTCAGCCACTTAAGCAGGAAAGGGCCTCAGGCTGTTAGGAATGGTGGGAGTTGGAGTCCAAAGCACCCAGAGGGCCGAAGTTTTCCCATGCCTGTGTGAGGGACCTTAAAGTGGTGAGCCTCCTTCCAACATTGTGATTCTGGATAGAAAACAAACAACAACATGACATGACATAGTTTGAGTCCACAGTGCTCTCTGGGTGTAGACGAACTACAACTTCCAAACTCAAGGTCAATTCCCAAGCAAACCCTTTCAATACTTTCTGTTGGTAATGAGAGTTCAGTATGCCAAGTTTGGTTCAATTCCATTGTTGCAAGAGTTCAGGATGCTCTTTGATTGCGTGTTAACTATAAATCCCAGAAACTGTAACTCCCAAATGTCAAGGTCTATTTTCCCCAAACTCCATCTGTGTTCACATTTGGGCATTTATGAGTATTCATGCCAAGTTTGGTCCTGATCCAACATTGTTTGAGTCCACAGTGCTCTCTGGATATAGGTGAACTACAACTTCAAAACCCAAGGTCAATGCCCACCAAACTCTTATAGCATTTTCTCTTGGTTATGGGAGTTCTGTGTGGGAAGTTTGTGTCTTTCTGCCATCCCTGCCAGGATATCTATGTTGTGTTCATCGAAACAGGCCCAGGTTTCACACTGAGTGTATAAATACATTGTAAAACATATTAACTATATGTATTACTGTGTTAGAGTGTCATTTGTGTCATTTTGGTTGGTGGTGTGCCCCAGGATTTGGTCAATGTAAAAAATGTGCCATGGCTCAAAAAAGGTTGAAAAACACTTTTCATGTATACTAGCTGTACCCGGCAGGCGTTGCTGTGCCCTATTTAGGAGATGCGGGAAAGTCTGAGTATGTAAGGGTTGGAAGTGATGTGACTTATGGTCTTGGTGGGGTCATGGCTGTGTAATTGTGGGTTGTTCTGGTGGGTGGGATGTTGAAGTCTTGTGGAGTTGTGTGTGTTGTGTAGTGGGTCTGTAGAGGTAGGCCTCGCGAATTGTGTGGTTTGGTGGTAGTTAAGTGAGTGTATTTTGTTGTGGGTGTCTTTGGCAGTGCCGAAGGGCAGCGGCAAGGCAGCAGCAGCGACCCCGGTCCTTTTCTCTTCACCCTCCGCCATCCGGAGGGCAGTAGCGGCGAGGCCAGCGTCCCCACGCCTTGTTCTTCTTCACCCTCTGTCCTCCGGAGGGCAGGCTCAGGGGCGCGGAAGCTTCTCGGAGTACCCAGGAGGTCTCCGTGTGGTAGCCGCTGCTCCGTGGCGGCCACCATCTTTCCTGGCGGCACTTCCGGCCAGGAGGTGACGGGACCTCCGGTCTGCGTTCTTTGGGCATCAGTTTCCGGCCGGATCGTTTTCCGGACTGATTGACTTCCGTCGGAGCCTTTTCGGCCAGACCGGAAGCGGTTCGGCCGCCATGTTTTTTTGTAGTTTTTTGGGGTATTTTCAGTGTTGCTTCCCCGGAGAGCCCCAGAAACGACCGAAGCGGCGGAGAGCGGCTGCGGGTCCCCCAGCGATGGAGGCAAAGGGATGCGGAGGAGGAGGAAAGGTTACGATCCTCCCCCCCCCCCGCGCTGCTCTTTCTTCCTCCTCCGGGATCGGGCGAGAAGCGGCAGTGAGGTAGCGAAGGAGGCCGAGGAGGCGGCAGGATGGCGGAGGAATTGGTGAGCGAGTGCCCTCAGTGTGCGAGTGCTGAGGGCGAGGGGTTGTGGGGTGGTCTGGTTGTGTGTTAATGAGGCTTTCCCCCCCCTCCCCTCGCGGGGGAAGGAGGCCGCTGGCATTCACCAAGCGCCGCTATGCTTGGTGTCAATGGCCGTTTTGGGGGGGGTCGTGTTTAGGGGTTTTCCGAGGTATCTAGGGCGGATTTTTTTGTGCCCTGTATGTACCTCGGGGTATGGTGGAATGTGTTGGGGGGGGGTTAGTGGTTATGGGGCATATAGTTTGGCTGCCTATATGCGACATTGCACGGACCTTCTCTTTTTATATATATAGATTGTTTTATTGTTTTATTCTGTGCTGAAATTCTGTAAACCGTCCCGAGCCTTTGGGAGTGGCAGTGTACAAACTGAATAAATACATACATACATAAATCTTGGCAAATGCTATTCCGATGCCCCTCGTCATTGACTTGCTGCTGTGCATGCGGGAGGCATATTTAGACTCTTCAAGGAACAAAAAAAGAGTAATTTTCTAAATACCTCCTTTAAAAAAAACTGAAGGCGGCGCAGGATGAGTAGCCGGCATCCTTGAAAGGTGGAAACAGCTTTGCATGAAGGTGGATGGATTGTCTACGTTTTCTCCGATCAATCTTCAGTCGCAGACTGGTTTTCTTACCAGAAGGAAGGAGGCCTCGGGCAAGGTCTGCAGAGTTCAGAGTGTCTGGAAGAGACATGATTAACAACCTCCATAGCTTTGGACAGCAGCGTCCATTCCGACGCCAGAGGTTGAGTGTCTGCATGTTTGTGTGTCCGTCCGTCCCTCTCTTCCAGACCTCCGATTTTCCAGGTGTCTCTGTGGAGAGGTCAGCACTTGGAAAGATATAATGCAAAACAAACAGGTTGCGTTGCCAAAACACCCCGAAGTGGCTGCATTTGGTAAAGGCTGAGATTCTGCATTGAGGATTGTACATGTCTCCTTGTAGCTATTAGGCATGAGAAAAAAGTTATGAAAATGAAATGATTCGTAAGAAATTCGTAAGAAATGCTACTTTCGAGTATTTCCGCACCTGGAACGCTAACCAGGAAGTGGACTTTCTTTATAGAACTTCGGGGGCCAGGATTTTCTTAAGTGTCGTTATTAGGTCGTAAGGGGGGGGGGGGCACCCTCCTTCTCTCTCACCACCCTCCCGCCTCCCTTGCCAATAAGTATTATGGCAAGGCAAGCCCTAAACTCGCTCCTTCTTTTTCGGCTGGAAGCCTGGAAAAAATGTAAACAGAGAGGATTACTCAGAGTAAATCTGCAAAGGAGGGCACTTTGGATGAAGTGCCCTCCTTTGTGGATTTACTTCTGAGTAAACCTCTCTGTTTACATTTTTCCAGGCTTCCCTGCCTCTCCTGCCTGCCAGGATCCAAAGCATCAAAGAGTATTGGGGTGAGAAACCAACCTAATGTATAATAGAATGAATGCTACTGAAAGTGCCTAATATTATAAGTAATCCAACTGGTCATACCTACATTCCATGCACATGCAATAATACAGCAGTAATAACAATAACAAGAGGTAAAATTCAAACCCGGTATTCTGACTGGTCCCTGCCTCATGCGGTGCAAACGGCTCTTCTCTATTAGCCCGGGAAAGCCAGCGTTTTCTGCTTGGGAGCACACACATACATATTCTTGGGGGGGGGGGATTTGCTGCAGAATCCCGGGCTCATAGAGAAGATTCTGCAGCAAATGCCCCCCCAAAGAATATGTATGTGTGTGCACCCAAGCAGAAAACGCTGGCTTTTCCCAGGCTCACAGAGAAGAGCCCGTTTGCACCGCATGAGGAGGGACCAGTCAGAATACTGGGTTTGAATTTTACCTCTTCTTATACCCATTGTTATTACTGCTGTATTATTGCATGTGCATGGAATGTAGGTATAGGACCAGCCTGGGCAAACTTGGGCCCTCGCTCCTCGGGATCGGGGTGAGAGAGGCAGCGAGGAGCCAGGGGGCTCCTCCTCCTTTCTTTTGCTGCTTCCAAGAATAGAATACCCCCTCCTCCCTCCCTCCTTCCCTCCCTCCTTCCTATTTGGAGAGTCCCATCTAGAATTCAGTGTGATTTATTCAAGTTTTTGTCCAACTCCCAGAAATCCCAGCCAATTTACCAGCTGTTAGGATTTCTGGGAGTTGTAGGCCAAAAACTCTGAATGCGCATGCGCTGGCATACGAACTACTAACGAATTTTCGTTAGTAATTAAGTTACATTTTAGAAATTTTTGGAAAATTTTTGTAAGTCTTTTTTACTAATCAACCCCCCATTTGATTTTAGAATCGCCATTTTTGGGTTCGAAACCATGCCTAGTAGCTATGTCTCCATTCGCTATGTTCCTCATTGCTGCCCATCAACCCAACCCACCTTATAAGCTTGACTTCTCCCCAAGCATGTCCATATGCTTGATTTTGGAAAGCAAGATCCCTTCCAGTCTGGCTTCCGTGCAGGGCATGGGACGGAGACTGTGCTGGTCTCCATCACAGACCAGTTGGATCAAGGAGGATCAGCGCTGCTCGTGTTGTTGGACCTCACGGCAGCCTTTGATACATTAGACCACGCAGTATTTATTTATTTAGTAGTTCAACTTCTAACACGACACTCCCCGGAGGCTCGGGGCGGTTCACAAAGCATAAAAAGCGAAAAGTACAATACACAAGGGACACACAATGCACTAAAACCAGGGCTGTCCAACTACCGGCCCAGGGGCCTGAATTCCGGTCACCGATGACCTGGGGGGTCGAAGGGTCTGCCCCACCCCTGCTCCACCCTGGCTCCGCCCCCCCCTCCCGGCTCCAATTTACTTTACAATTCATAAGAGGCATCCATACAATCAAATATGATCTTTTAT
>JARBWK010000410.1:0-32649 GCA_030556195.1 Anolis apletophallus | reverse complement strand
CTTTTAAAGTCAGCAAGGTCAAGGACTAAATACAGATGGAGAAAATAAGGTAGCTCTAATAGTGTTTTTCTGCATGACAAAGCATGCAGAAACATACCATGTACTGTTAAGAGGGTGTGAGTCAGTTTCTTTTTGTGAGTTTCAATCATTATCTTATTCTGTTAATAAAACTATTTCTACCTAATGTTTGAGGTTCAAGTTTTTAATGAAGTGCCCCTTATTTTTGTGAAAAATCCCGTAAATGTCCCTTATTTCTTATATCAAAAAATGGCAACCCTAAGTAGGGCTGACTTGGGATAGTCAGTCAGGACACCTTGGAGTCTCTGGATATAAAGGAAAAGGTGGGCTCTGAGACTGGGAGCTAGCACGAGTCTGTTAGCTCATTCAGACAAGACAAGACTCAGGGAACTTTTAGGGTTAGAAGTTCCAAGTTAGAAACACCTGTTCATTACTAGTTTTAATATTAGTGTGACAGAGCTTTTACAGTCAAGTTTTAGCACTGACTGGAATTGTTTAAGATCTAAGAAGAAAAACCTCTAAAGAAACCAATACGCTCCAGCACATTTATTATCAAGCAAACCATCACGCTGTTGAACCATCTTTTTGTAACCGTACGCTCTCGTTGCCTCAATAGTAGAACCATTAAGATCTGTGCCTGTTAAAGTTAATAAACTCTTTCTTGTTAACTTTTTAAGCAAGCCTCCATCTTACTTCTTTTCAGTTTTCCTCTCAGTGGGTGGATTTTAAAAGGAGCCTAACTGGAAATCTCAATTTAATTTCAAATCCTAATAAGAACATTAGGTTGGTGGTAGCGAGTTTAAGAATTGGGTGTACCAAGTCGTCACAACATACTATCCCAGAAACTATACGAGAGGAAGGAAAAAACGGATTGGTCCGGCTTTAAGGAATATATGCAGAATAAAGGAATACGTTTTCTAATAAACATAAATGAAGTTTAATTGTAATGATATATATAACTTATTGTGCACTATAATTTGAATGGAGATATAGAATATTAGAGGGGAACCTATAATCAATCGATGTAAGATAACCTTGAGAGGATATTGGGAAGTCTTTTTATATGTACCACTGTACCCCCTTTCACCTACCCCCCCACCCCTTGTCTTCTCCCTCCAATGCCCCCCACCCCAACCCTGACCCGTACCAGCCCCCGCCTCACCTACCGCACCCGACCGATTTCATCTTCTGTCACTGCACAAAACTTAATAAAGATATTTAAATAAATAAATAAGGGACAGCAGCTGTAAATGCGGGACACCCAAAAAAGGGCAAAAATACGGGACATCCCGTATGATACGGGACATATGGGAACCCTAGCTCCCGCCAGCATCGCAAATGCAACTGGTGGGGATGAGAGACAGGGCCTTCTCGGCGGCGGCCCCTCGCCTATGGAGCGCACTCCCAAACGAAATAAGATCGACTCCATTTTTCCTCGCTTTTAGAAAAATGCTAAAGTCGTGGTTCTGGGACCAGGCCTTTGGGCAGCAGATGTAAATTGTACCTTTGGATTTAACTGGATTGACACATTAGACTTGACTGGACTGACAATGTGTTCTGCTTGATGGCTTTAATTAATTATTGTTGTATGTAGTAGTTTGTATGTAATGTTTTAATGCTTTTTAATGATGTTGATTATATGGTGTATTTTTAAATTGTATTGTGGTGTACAGCCTGTAGTGCTGCAAATGTAAGCCGCACTGAGTCCCCCAGCGGGGTGAGAAGCTACAGGGTACAAATACCATAAATAAATCTATCTATCTATAGATATAATAAAAGTCAGTGTTTGCGGAGGAATATGTGCCAGCGTTTCGATTGGCTCCCAATGCAGGATCATTTGCATAACGGTCTGATTGGCCAACCACCAACATTCCGAGACTCTAAACTGCCAGGGGGGGGTGGCTCCCAGCCTCCATGAACATTCCAATACTTTCAAATAGCAGAGGGCGTAAGGAAAAGGTCTGAGGCACTCAGGCATGGTGCGGGTTTAACTCCAACACACTTTGCGGACCCCAACAGTGACAAAACAAGACCAAACTTGGCACACAGAACCCCCAAGGCCCACTCTACATCCTGGTGCAGTTTGAGGGAGGATGGACCATGGATGATGGGATTTGCAGTACTTAAACTCACTTCCTTACAGCACTGTGGCCCACACCAATGACGGATCAGAACCAAACTTGGCACACAAATCCCCCATGATGCACTTTACATCCTGGTGCAGTTTAGGACAGAATGGGCCACAAATGATGGGATTTGCAGTACCTTTACCCGATTCACTTCCCACAGACCACTGCAGCCCCTACAAATCACAGACTAGGCCCAAACTTGCCACACAGAGTACTCATGACCCACTCTACATCCTGCTGCAGTTCTAAGGGGGATGGGCCACAAATGATGGGTCTTGCAGTACCTTCACTCACTTCCTGAAACTACTGCGACCCTCATCCAATGACCAGTGCAGACCAAACTTGGCACACAGAGCCCCCATGACCCACTCTACATCCTGGTGCAGTTTGGAGGACGGTGGACCATGGATGATGGGACTTGAAGTACCTTTACTCATTTCCCGAGACTGCTGCGACCCTCATCCAATGACTGATCAAGACCAAATTTGGCACACAGGACCCCCATGACCCACTCTACATCCTGGTGCAATTTGGAGAAGGATGGACCATGGATTATGGGACTTGAAGTACCTTCACTCACTTCCTGAGACCACTACACACAATGCACACAATGCCTTTCTCAAATAACCCGGGCAGGGCCGGGTCCCCAAGCTAGTAAATAAATAAATAAATGTAAGTTAGAGAAGTGAAAATGTAGTTAAAATCAAGAAGCATATGGTACAGTTTAAGTTTAAAACAGCTTCCTTTTAAACTAACACCAATTAATCTTACCCTCTTTCTCCCTCGTTTACTTTTTCCAAGTTGTTCTTTGCGCAATGGTCCTATGTATATACACATGCTACATACATGAAACACCTACCTAAATCTGCACTGGCTCCCAATCGAGCACTGGATCTCCTTCAAGGTGTTGGTTCTTGCCTTTAAGGCGTTGCATGGCCTGGGGCCAGCGTACTTGAGGGACCGACTCACCCCACACTGTCCCCCGAGATCACTACGCTCCGAGGATGCTAATTTGTTAGAGATACCCTCGCTAAATCGGCTAAACTGACATCTACTCGCTGGGGCGTTCTCCGTTATAGCTCCTACGCTGTGGAACGCCCTCCCGGCTGGAACGCTGGCTATAAAGGACCTGCTCCCGTTTAGACGCGCCTGCAAAACTTATTTGTTTAAGCAGGCCTTCGGTGAGTAGGTCCTGCCCATGTTCCGCTTTAGCCGCTGTCCTGGGGTGTCACGCTATCTAATTTCTGAACTGTACCTGGGGGTTTGGTATTTTGCTGTTTTAACTGTTTAATTGTCTTAGAGGTTTTATCGCATTGCTTGTGTGTCGTTGTACCTTCGGTTCCTGTGAGCCGCCGCGAGCCTCAGGGAGTCGGCGGCATAGAAACCCGAATAATAAATAAATAAATAAATAAATAAATAAATTAGTAAACAAGAACCAACTTGAGAATTATTAAGCTATTCTTCACTGATAGCACCGAGAGATTAAGGATTTCAGTGCCAGGAGAAAAAACTATTTTGGTGCCTCTGTGCTTAGATATATAATATTAATACATTTTAGTTGAGCAAGACTGTTCCGCTGGCAAGAATTCACCCACTCGTGCTTATTTTAGAACTTTGTCCCTAAAGTTCTGTTTTCATTGTTTCACCTGTGCTGTCACGCCCAGGCACTCGAAGGCTAAAGCTGAGATGTGCTCTCTAACTAAAGCCTGGGGGACTGCGGGTGCCTTCTGTTGAAGCTCAGGGGTCCCAACAAGTAAAACCACCTCAGGATGGAATAAAACAAAGTTCTTTATTTGAACAAAGTTCTGGAAAAACTTGGCGCAGATCTTAACAGTTCCAAAGAGGTAACAAAGCAATCTCCCTAGATCAGGGGTGCTCACACTTTTCCAGCATGCGAGCTACTTTCAATTAACAAAGGCAAAAAGATCACCTACCTTATGTGCGTGCGCTTCACGTGCGCACCAGCTAGCACGCAGTGCGCCTTGCGTGAGCATGCGCGCGCACACACACACTTTCCTCCACGAGGGCAGCCTTCCTCTCCGCCCGCCCCTCTCTCACCCGGCTCCATGGCAGATCCGGGCGAAAGAGAGGTGGGAAGAGCGCCTTGCCTCCCCTGCAGGCCTCTCCATCGCTGCCGGAGCCCCGCCCGGGATCAGCGCGGCTCCGGCAGCAATGGAGAGGCCTACGGGGGGGGGGGGCTGGCGCGGCTCTCTTCTACCGCCGCCCGGATCGGAAATGGAGCTGCACCAGGCCTCGCCCCCCCTCCCGTAGGCCTCTCCATCGCCGCCAGAGCCGCCAGGATTGGCACAGCTCTGGCAGCAATTGAGAGGCCTACCAGGGGGGGGGGGAAGGCCGGGCGCGGCTCTCGTCCACTGCCGCCTGGAGCGGAAAGGGAGCTGCGCCAGGCCTCGCCCCCCCCTCCCGTAGGCCTCTCCAACGCCACCAGAGCCACACTGATCCAGGCGGGCTCTGGCAGCAATGGAGAGGCCTAGGGAGGGGAGGCCTGGCGCGCCCCTTCCGATCTGGGCAGCGGGGAAGGGAGCCGCGCCAGGCCTCCCTCCCCCTGCAGGCCTCTCTATCGCTGCCAGAGCCCCGCCCGGATCGGCGTGGCTCTGGTGGCGATGGAGAGGCCTACGGGAGGGGGGGCATGGCCTCCCCCCCCCCCCCGTAGGCCTCTCCATCGCAGCCGGAGCCGTGCCAATCCAGGCGGCACTCTGGCAGCAATGGAGAGGCCTGCAGGGGAGACGAGGCCTGGCACAGCTCCCTTCCCCCGCTGCCCGGATCGGAAAGGGAGCTGCGCCAGGCCTCGCTTCCCCTGAAAGTTTCTCCATTCCTGCCAGAGCGCCGCCGTGCCGATCCGGGCGGAAGGCAGGAGCAAGAGCACGCCTTCCGCCCAGGCGGCGCTTCTTCCGCCCGCAAGGCATTGCGGGAAGGAGGAAGCGCGGGGCAGGGCCTTTGGAGGGAGCGCCCTGCCTCTCTCTCCTCCAGGGGCAGCTGTGCAGCCTCCGCTGCCACTTCCTCCTTCCTGCAGTGCCCCACGGGTGGAGGAGGCGCTGCGCCGGCGGAGGCAAGAGAAGTGCGGCGACGGGAGCGCGCGGGAGCGTGCGCATGGGAGGTGAGGCCTGAAGATCACCTGGAAGAGGGCTGAAGATCGACTAGGTGCTCGCGATCACCGTTCTGAGCACCCCTGCCCTAGATGGTTCCTTTTTTCTTACTTGGTTGCAGGGACAAAGATTGAAAATCCCCCTTTGCTTCCACCAAAGATAGGAAAATCCGGGGATATTCCCTATCCTGACTCTGGCTGGCTATTTAGGAAGAGCGGATCTTCCCCTATCTAAGCACAGAGTCAGTTTTATAGGCAGAGCCAGTGAAGTTGCAGCCAGATAGCCCCAAAAATTACAACAAGATAGTACAAGACTATAACAAGGTAAATTGGCTTACTATCCACACTACAACAACACAAAGTTAAAGGTAGTTAGAAGACCCTAGTACTTACAATGGCTTGTCTAAGCCAGTGTTTCCCAACCAGTGTGCTGGGGCACACTAATGTGCCGTGAGCGATCATCAGGTGTGCCCTGGGAAATTGGAACCTCCAGGAAAGGGGGGGGGGGGAGTCTAGTGTGTTGAAGTATAAAAACCCTAAGAAACCTACCTCGATAAAGGTACAAAATTACAAACACCCCCCTCTCCGCCCGTTGTCTACTTGGTCTCTCCCTCTCCATGCATTGGGAAGGCCCGCCTCCCTTTCCCCAAGTAGAGACCTCCTCTTGCCTCCTGGGGGGTTCTGTGTGGGAAGTTTGGCCCAGTTCTATCATTGGTGGGGTTCAGAATGCTCTTTGATTGTAGGGGAACTATAAATCCCAACTACAACTCCCAAATGTCAAGGTCTATTTCCCCTGAACTCCATCTGTGTTCACATTTGGGCATATTGAGTATTCATGCCAAGTTTGGTCCTGATCCAACATTGATTGAGTCCACAGTGCTCTCTGGATATAGGTGAACTACAACTCCAAAACTCAAGGTCAATGCCCACCAAACTCTTATAGTATTTTCTCTTGGTTATGGGAGTTCTGTGTGGGAAGTTTGTGTCTTTCTGCCATTCCTGCCAGGATATCTATGTTGAGTTCATCAAAACAGGCCCAGGTTTCACATTGAGTGTATAAATACATTTAAAAAGCATATTAACTATCTGTATTACTGTGTTAGAGTGTCATTTTGTGTCATTTTGGTTGGTGGTGTGCCCCAGGATTTTGCAAATGTAAAAAGTGTGCCGCGGCTCAAAAAAGGTTGGGAAACACTGCTGTAGGATGTTCTAATTTGTATTAGTAGCATTGAATCCTTGCTATAAGCTGGTCTGAGTCCCTCTACGGAGGTGAGAAGATCGGGATATAAAAGTTTTAAATAAATAAATAAAAAATCCCTTTTTTCAATCCGAAAGAATATATTTCTAAAAATTTCTAGGCTCTGTATCACAATTCTGTGATCAATGTTTGTCAGGCATTGTACATAGAATTATGCTGGAGGATGAAGAAATAACTAGAAATAATATAATTTCGATCACATAGAGCAGTGTTTCTCAACCTGGGGGTCGGGACCCCCAGGGGGGTCGCAAGAGGGTTTCAGAGGGGTTGCCAAAGGCCATCTTAGGAAGCCCTTTGGAGATCTCCCCGCTTGTCCTTCTCTTTCTTTTTGGAAACAGACTGTGAATTCTCCCACCTAAAGCTCTCCTTTGCTGTGATTGGCAGGCCTCCCAGCCAAGGGGAGGGCTGTTTTGAGACTCCAAGCAGGGAGGGGAGAGCAGCTGTGCTTGGCGCATGGCAGCATGTTGCGCATGTGTGGGTGAGGGAGAGTGAGAGGTGGGATGGAGGCTCATACTAGCTAGTCCCATCATGGCATGAGGGTTCTGTATATGATGTTTGACCCAATTCTATCATTGGTGGGGTGCAAGGGGCTCTTTGATTTATTTATTTATTTATTTATTTATTGTTCGATTTTGTATTCTGCTCCTTCCAGCAGGCTCGGGGCGGATAACAGAGAATAAAATAGGCACATGAGACCAATCATGTAGCCATACAACAGAGTTAAAAACATAACAGACATCACATCACGGGGTACAGAATGAAATATACGCATTTCTTTGAACCCGAAGCATAGTTATACTGGGCTATTACACTAGGCTAAATTGCCTAGTTGAAAGCTAACTCAAAAAGGGTGGTCTTACAAGCCCTGCGGAAGGGGATGAGCTCCGGAATGGCTCGGGTGGCATCTGGGAGGGAGTTCCATAGCACCGGAGCCACCACGGAGAAGGCCCTCTGCCTAGTTATTGACAGATGGCAGGAGCAGATTGATGGTACTGTTAAGAGGTTCTGTTCCTCTTAACGGTGCCATTGTAGGTGAACTATAAATTCCAGCAACTACAACTCCCAAATGTCAAGATCTATTTTCCCCAAACTCCACCAGTGTTCAGATTTGGACATATTGAGTATTTGGGCCAAGTTTGGTCCAGGTCTGTCACTGTTCGAGTCCACAGTGCTCTCTAGATGTAGGCGAACTACAACTCCCAAACTCAAGGTCAATGCCCACCAAATCCTTCCAGTATTTGCTGTTGGTCATGGGAATTTTGAGTGCCAAGTTTGTTTCAATTCCATTGTTGGTGAGTTCAGAATGCACTTTGATTGTAGGTGAACTATAAATCCCAGCAACTACAACTTCCAAAGGACAAAATCAACCCCCAAACACACACACACATACACACAAATACAGTTATGAAGTGGCAATGGAAATAATGTTATGGTTAGGGCCACCACAACATGAGGAACTGTATTACGGGGTCACAGCATTAGGAAGGTTGAGAAGCACTGACATAGAGAGAGAGCAGAAGCACAGGCAGCAGCAAATACAGTAACCTGCCAGTAATCAAATCCACAAATGCTTAACCCACACATGTGAAGGGACAACTGTATTGGTTAATGTTTTCTCTCTCCCCCCCCCCCCCCCCATGTGGCAATAGGCAGTCTCAAAAATGTTGTTCTGGTGTTGGGATACTGCCATAGAGGGGACAGTGAAGACAACAAATATGCCAAAGGTAAGGATTAATAACCTCGCACAGGAGCGGGGTGACCACCTTTATGGTTAGTCCAGTGTTTCCCAACCATAGTCCTACTCTGGATCGATCTAACTACTCCTCTACACAGAGGAGAGATAGCACAGTGGTAACAACAGCTGTGTTTGCAATCAGAAGGTTGCATGTTCGATTCCCGGGCTGGTCTGGACACCCAGCTGTGAGCCCTGTCCACTGTTCACCTAACAGTTCGAAAATAGCTCAGCTGTGAATAGATGAACTAGGGACCACTCAGCGGGGAAGGATTTTTATAAAGGACTTTACAACACCTGAATAAAAATAAGGAAGATCGGCTGCCGGAGGTGGAATGCGGAACCAGAGGCTCTCATCTGAGGATGAAGCAACAGCACCCCCTTGTGACGTAATGGAACAACCGGACCCGCGACGCAGCCAGAAGAGAAAAAAATCCTTCTAATTGCACATGTTTGTCTATACAATGTATTGCAATTATATGTCAGTCGGCAGGGACTGTCTGCCGTATGTGTGATGTAAGTCGCTCTGAGTCCCCTTCGGGGTGAGAAGAGCGGAATATAAATAAAGTGTATTATTATTATTACACACTATCTTCCCTGATAACTGTAGAATCTACTCGCCAGCTAACTCTGCTAGCCACCTGACCACTTTCAGGCTTCTTCTTCTAACACTAACTAACCCCAACTGTTCTCCCTTCCAAAAACCCACTTCTCTGACAACCCAAACACCAACAACTGTCAGATTTTGAAATGCCTCTTCTTCATGGCATTTTTCTTTTTCTAAGTTAGGCTCCGCCCCTTCTCTACCAGCCAATCCTAACTCCCCTCATTTCCCTCCAGGCTGCTCCTTAGGCACGCCCCCTTTTGGAAATGAGAATTTAAGATGGCTTCCCCTTTGGCACCTATCTATTTTTGGACCTTCTTTTACAGGCTTTTCCTAACCAAACGGGTAGGGAATTCATTACACATGACATAACTATATGTTCCTGTAAACCTCCGGTTGTGCCCAACAGGACACCTACAGAAAGGCACACTCTGCTCTTAACTGTGGGAGAGATTGGAAAAGAACAACCTGAACATGCTTTG
Source organism: Anolis apletophallus (assembly GCA_030556195.1). Classification (NCBI taxonomy): domain Eukaryota; kingdom Metazoa; phylum Chordata; class Lepidosauria; order Squamata; family Anolidae; genus Anolis; species Anolis apletophallus. The sequence goes on along the minus strand of JARBWK010000410.1, from coordinate 23,323 downwards.
ACTTCCAACGCGGCGAGAACCTTGTGGGCAGAAACACGTAGCTAGGATATGCCTTATCTTGCTTGCATCAAGTTGATTCCTCTGCTTACCATATAAATGCATCTTGCTTTATATTTTCTTTGCTCTCTCGGAAGTGCTTGTTCTTCAGCTCTCTCCTCAACACTCCTAACTCTTTCATCCGTTCTCCATGGCTCTCCTAGCCTTCCAGAACACCGATTCTGTAGCTCAGGGGTGCTCACACTTTTTCAGCATGCGAGCTACCTATAAAACAACCAAGTCACAATGATCTCCCTCGCCACGACAAAAATGTGAAACATATAACACAATATTTTATTTTATTATTTATTCGTATTTGTGAGTCGCCACTTCCGACGTGGCTCGGGCCGACTTACAGCAATGGATTAAAGATTAAAAGGCACAATATAAGCACCATAAAAACACAATAAAACACAGTAAAATACATAGCGAAACAGATAAAACAGCTAGATGACTTCATCAGGAAGCAAGTACAACGGGAACAGGGTCATCGCCTCCCTACTCAAAAGCCTGCCGAAACAGGAGGGTTTTGCACGCCTACCGGAATGCCAGCAGGTCAGTGAGGGCATGAATTCCGGAAGGCAGTGCATTCCACAGGATAGGGGCGATTACGAAGAAGGCCTTCCGTCTTGTGGCCATTAGATGGTATGTTTTGAAGCTGGGAACCTCCAGAAGCAGGCCTGGATTACCCATAAGGCCACCCAAGGCAGATTAGGACCCACAATTTTTTTTAAAAGGTCAATTTTTTGAGTGAAGGAAGGGAGGGGGGACCGAGAAGGAGCAAGAGGTGGCATGAAGAGGCGCCGCGTCACAGCCAGGACTCTGACGCGCTGTCCCTTCGCGCCGCCTCCTTCTCCTTCTTGGTCCTCTCTCCCTTCACTTGAGGAAGGAAGAGGGGGACCAAGAAGGAGGGGGGAGGCGCGCGCGGAGGCCTTGCTGTGACGCGCCACGCCCCTCACAGTCAGGCCTAAGGAAGGGAGGGGGAACCGAGAAGGAGGCGGCATGAAGGGGCGGTGCGTCAGAAGCCTTGCTGTGACGTGGTGCCCTTCTCGGTCCCTCCTCTCGGTCCTTTCCTTCACTTGAGTGAAGGAAGGGAGAGGAGACCGAGAAGGAGAAGGAGGCGGCCAGAGGCCTGGCTGGACGCCGCCCCGTCACCACCCTCTCTTCTCCCTTCCTTACTTCACTTGAGTGAAGGATGGTAGAGGGAACTGAGAAGGAGCAAGAGGCGGCGCGAAAGGGCGCTGCGTCACAGCAAGGCCTCTGACGAGCCGCCCCTTCGCGCCACGTCTTTCTCCTCCTCGGTTCCCCTCCTTCCTTCCTTCACTGAAGGAAGGAAGGAGGATCCTCGGGGCCGCTGCCACGCATGCGCAGCACGCCCTGGGGGTGGGGGCTTCCCCCGACCCGGGGGCGGGGCTTCCAAAAGGGTGCCAAAAGGAGCTAATCCGGGCCTGTCCAGAAGTTGACCTGATTCAGAGCATAGTGGCCTAGTGGGACAGTATGGGATGAGGCGGTCCCTAAGGTACACTGGCCCCAGACCGTTCAAGGCCTTAAAGGTCAGTACCAGCACTTTGAAAGTGATCCGGCATTCAACCGGTAACCAATGCAGCTCGCGGAGGACAGGTGTTATGTGGCTGGTCGTCGGGACGCCAGCCAGCAGGCGAGCTGCCGCATTCTGAACCAGTTTCAATTTCCGGATCACTAGCAAAGGCAGGCCAACGTAAAGAGCATTACAGTAGTCCAGTCTCGAGATGATCGTGGCTTGGACCACTGTGGCTAGGTCGCGACGGGAGAGGTAGGGAGCCAACTTCCTTGCCTGCCGAAGATGGAAAAAAGCAACTCTACTGACGGCAGAGATTTGGGTCTCCATCGTCAGTTGAGAGTCCAGGGTGACACCAAGACTTTTAACTCTAGACGACGGACATAATGTCACGCCGTCCAGGGAAGGAAGTTGGATCTCCACCCCACCCGGGCGACCCAGCCACAGGGTCTCCGTCTTAGTTGGATTTACCTTCAACCTACTGGCTTGCAGCCATCCAGTGACGGCCTCAAGGCACTGATGGAAATTATCAGGTACGGTTTCAGGCCTGCCCTCCATTCCCAGAACAATCTGGGTGTCATCCGCATATTGGTGACACACCAGCCCAAAGCTATCTGCTTTAAACTGGGTTTTCTGAGTCCACACTGCCATATAATCTGATTCAATGCAGATAACATGGGATTTTATTCAACTGTGTGGAAAGGACCTCAGATCACCCAGGGCCCTTCCACACATCCTCTTTTACAGTTGACACACACAAACTGATTTCTTACTCCTGGACGAATTGCTGCCAAATTTGGCCACAGGACGCCTACAAGGAGTGACCATCACTAAAAAAAATGAGCTTGTCATTTGGGAGTTGTAGTTTCTGGGATTTATAGTTCACCTACAATCAAAGAGCATTCTGAACTCCACCAACAACGGAATTGGGGCAAACTTCCCACACAGAAACCCCACAACCAACAGGAAATGTTCAAGGCAGAGAGGAAGGAAAGGAAGGAAGGAATGAGGGAAGGAGGGAGGAAACAGGAAGAAAAGAAGGCAAGACAAGAAGGAGGGGAGAAAGGAAGGAAATGAAGAAAAGAGATGAGGAAGGAAGGAAGGAAGGACAGAAGGGAGGGAGGGATGGAGGGAGGGAAAGAAGGGAAGGAAGAAAGGATGGGAAGTAGGGAAGGAAGGAAAGAGGGAAGGAAGAAAGGGAAAAAGGAAGGGAGGGAAGAGAGAGGAAGGAAGGAAGGAAGAATAGAAGGAGGGAGGGAAGGAAGAAAGGATGGGAAGTAGGGAAGGAAGGAAAGAGGGAAGGAAGAAACAGAAAAGGAAGGAAGGGAAAGGAGGGAGAGAGAGGAAGGAAGGAAGAACAGAAGGGAGAGAGGGAAAGAAGGGAATGAAGAAAGGATGGGAAGTAGGGAAGGAAGGAAAGAGGGAAGGAAGGAAGGGAAGAAGGAAGGGAAAGGAGGGGGAGAGAGGAAGGAAAAATAGAAGGGAGGGAGGGAAAGAAGGGAAGGAAGGATGGGAAGTAGGGAAGGAAGGAAAGAGGGAAGGAAGGAAGGGAAAAGGAAGGAAGGGAAAGGAGGGAGAGAGAGAGGAAGGAAGGAAGAATAGAAGGGAGGGGGGGAAAGAAGGGAAGGAAGAAAGGATGGGAAGTAGGGAAGGAAGGAAAGAGGGAAGGAAGGGAAGAAGGAAGGGAAGAAGGAAGGAAGGAAGGAAGGAGGGGAGAGGGAGGAAGGAAGGAAGAACAGAAGGAAAGAGGGAAGGGAAAGAAGGGAAGGAAGGAAAGGATGGGAAGTAGGGAAGGAAGGAAAGAGGGAAGGAAGGAAGGGAAGAAGGAAGGGAAAGGAGGGAGAGAGGAAGGAAGGAAGAATAGAAGGGAGGGAGGGAAAGAAGGGAAGGAAGAAAGGATGGGAAGTAGGAAAGGAAGGAAGGAAAGAGGAAGGAAGGAGGAAGGAGGAAGGAAGGATAGGAGGGGGGAGGAGAAGGAAGGAAGGAAGAATAGAAGGAAGGAGGGAAGGAAGGGAAGGGGAAGGAAGGAAAGGGAAGGAGGAAGGACAGAAGGAAAAGAGGGGAAGGGAAGGGAGGAAAGAAGGAAGGAAAGAAGGAAGGAAAGGAGGGAGGAGAGGAGGAAGGAAGGAAGAAGAAAGGAAGGGAAAGGAAGAAAGGATGGGAAGTAGGGAAGGAAGGAAAGAGGGAAGGAAGGAAGGGAAGAAGGAAGGGAAAGAAGGGAGAGAGAGGAAGGAAGAATAGAAGGGAGGGAGGGAAAGAAGGGAAGGAAGGAAGGAAGGAAAGGGAAGTAGGGAAGGAAGGAAAGAAGAAAGGATGGGAAGGGGAAGGAAGGGAAGAAGGGGGAGGGAGGGAAAGGAGGGAGAGAGAGAGGAAGGAAGAACAGAAGGGGGGAGGGAAGGAAGGGAAGGAAGAAAGAATGGGAAGTAGGGAAGGAAGGGAAAGAAAGAAAGAAAGGGAAGAAGGAAGGAAGGGAAGGGAAAGGAGGGAGAGAGAGAGGAAGGAAGAACAGATGGGACGGAGGGAAAGAAGGGAAGGAAGAAAGGATGGGAAGTAGGGAAGGAAGGAAAGAGGGAAGGAAGAAAGGGAAGAAGGAAGGAAAGGGAGCGAGGGGGAGGGACAGGGAGGGAGAAAAGAGGAAGCCCCTCCACTGGCTTACTAACAGCTCCGAGTCCCAGTCCATGCTGCAGCAGCCACAGGTGGAGCCGCCTCTGGCCGCGCCCCTCCGCTGCGCCCTTCTTTTGGCGAGACCACAAAATGGTAGGGAAAACGGCACGCGCGATGTCATGGCGGCGGCGGAAATGGCATGGGAGTCATACACACCGTGTATGGCTCCCATATGGGCCATAGCGACACCAGTCACGCCACCGCCACGCTGACTGGCTGACAGCACCTGGGCAGCGTTGGGAGCCTGTGGGGCGGGACTGAGCCTTCCTCCCGCCCTGCCTGCAATCTACCAGGACGCCCTACGCAATCTACCAGTAGATCGCGATCTACATAATGAGCATCCCTGCTGTAGCTATTCTCTTTTGTGCTCGGTTGCATAGAGAAATATAGCACTGAGAAATATAGCAAAGCACCTCCTTCACAATAATCAGACACCTCCAACAACTATGCAGCTATGCGTAGTACAACTATGGCCCTTCAGATGTTGAGGACACCATGGGAGATATAGACCAGAGATGTCAAACTTGTGGCTCTCCAGATATTTGGGCCTCCAATGGCCAGAAGCCCAGCCAGCTTGTCCAATGGCTGGGAATTCTGGGAGCTGATGTCTAAAACACATGGAGAGCCGTAAGTTTGACACCCCCGGCGTAGACCAACCACATCTCACAGCTACAGTTGCCCACTCTTGTGTATCAAATGATGGGTGCTAGTAGCGGTATGCCATGAAGCATCAATAAATCCATCAAAATTTATTTATTTATTTATTTATTATTTCGATTTATATACCCCCCTTCCCAAAAAGGCTCAGGGTGGTTCACAACAATGAATACACAACACAATGTAGTTAAAAACAGAATAAAAACAGATTAGGACCAGAATGGAAAGCACAACCTTAGAGATTGAACGCCTGGCGGAACAGGGTGGTCTTACAGGCCCTCCTGAAGGCCTGTCACTCCGTTATTGCTCATGCCTCTGCTGGGAGGGCGTTCCACAGGGTAGGCACTACTACAGAAAAGGTGCGCTGCCAAGTCGATGACAATCGGCAAATCTTGAGTGATGGAACCTCCAATAGGTTTTGGTCCATGGACCGTAGTGGTCTCTGGGGAATGTGCAGGGAGAGGCGGTCCTTCAGATACACTGGCCCCAGACCATGCAAGGCCTTAAAGGTTAACACCAGCACTTTGAAGTCAATCCGGTACTCGATGGGAAGCCAGTGCAAACGTTGGAGGCCTGGTGTGATGTGGCATGTTAGTGTCACGTCAGCCAGCAGTCGAGCCGCAGCGTTTTGCACCATCTTCAGTTTACGGATTACCGACAAAGGAAGGCCAATGTAAAGGGCATTACAGTAGTCCAGTCTCGAGATGACCGTGGCCTGGATTACCACGGCTAGGTCGTCACCGGAAACAGGCCCGGATCAGGCCCTTTTGCCGCCCTAGGCCAAAGGGTCTGCCTCTGCCCTTCCCCGCCCCCAGCTCCACCCCTCCCCGCCCCCGGCTCCACCCCTACTCACCGGATTCAAGGAAGCAGGGCGGGGCGAGGAGGAGAAAGAGGCGCCCTCCCGTCGCGCGTCCTGCGTGCCGCCCACCCCTTTTCGGCGGGGCTGGCACGACTCCTCTCTGCCTCCTCCCTGGCGTGGCGTGGCGTCGCCAGGCAGGGAGGAGGAGGCGAAGCCGCGCCGCCGCCCCTCCTCCCTTGCGTGGCGTGACGACGCAAGGGAGGAGGGCCGGCAGCGCAACTTCTCTCCGCCTCCTTCTCCCTGCCTGGCGATGCCAAGCCAGGGAGGCAGAGAGAAGCCGCGGCTTCACCTCCTCCTCCCTGCCTGGCAACTCCACGCCAGGGAGGAGGCAGAGAGGAGTCCCGCCGCCGCCCCTCCTCCCTTGTGTCGCGCCAGCCCCACCAAAAAGGGGTGGGCGGCTCGCAGGACGCGCGGTGGGAGGGTGCCTCTTTCTCCTCCTCGCCCCACCCTGCTTCCTTCAATCCAGTGAGGAGGCGGGGAGGGGTGGAGTAAGGAGCGGAGCCGATCCTCCCTCCCTCCCTCCTAAAGCAGAGCAAAGGGAGGGGGCGGCGCGCATGCGCCCTTTTCTTGGTGATTTTTTTGGGATTTTTTTAAAAAATGGGGGTCCGGATCCGCTGCCCCCCCCCAAACGTGCCGCCCGAGGCCATGGCCTCAGGTGGCCTTATGGGTAATCCGGGCCTGACCGGAAAGGTAGGGCGCCAGCCGCCTTGCCGGGCACAGATGGAAAAACGGTGCTCTGCTCACGGTGGAGACCTGAGCCTCCATCGTCAGTAGAGAGTCCAGTTGGACCTCCAGGCTTTTAACCAGCGGTGATGGACTAACCACCTCACCATCCATTATTGGCAGCCGGAGCTCCCCCCGCCCCCCCAGACGACCCAGCCACAGGACCTCCGTCTTCGACGGGTTCACCTTCAACCTGCTGGCCCGTATCCACCCAGTCACGGCTTCCAGGCACTGATGGAAATAATCGGGTACAGAATCCGGCTGGCCTTCCATCCTCAGCACCAGCTGGGTGTCATCAGCGTACTGATGACACTCCAGACCAAAACTACGCACCAGCTGGGCAAGTGGACACATATAGATGTTAAATAACAGAGGGAGAGAGGATAGCCCCTTGGGGGACCCCTCAATTAAGGGGGACCCTTTCCGAGACCATCCCTCCCCTCTCCAACCGTTGTGGAGAATGGGAATGTAGCTGCTTATATGTAACATCAGACCTTTTTTTAACACATGAAAACCAAATGTATCCCAAGCCCACATTTGGTTGAGTTCTCTTGAGCTGTTTTTTTTTTCTTCCTGAAAATGATTAAGTCTGACATTTATAAAGTACTAGCTTGGGGACCTGGCCCTGCCCGGGTTATTTGAGAAAGGCATTGTGTACCAAGGATGGTCCTTATGAGATGTTTACGTGGCTTGCAGTGGTCTCAGGAAGTTAGTACTTCAAGTCCCATCATCCATGGTCCATCCTCCTTCAAACGGCACCAGGATGTAGAGTGGGTCATGAGGGCTCTGTGTGTCAGGTTTGGTCTTGATCAGTCATTGGATTAGGTTTGCAGCAGTTTTGGGAAGTGAGTGAAGGTACTTCAAGTCCCATCATGCATGGTCTGCCCTCCTCCAAGCTGCACCAGGATGTAAAGTGGGTCATGGAGGCTCTGTGTGCCTAGTTTGTTCTTTTTTGGTAATTGGATGAGAGTTGCAGTGGTCTCAGAAAGTGAGTGAAGGTACTTCAAGTCCCATAATCCGTGGTCTGTCCCATTCAAAACTGCAGCAGGATGTAGAGTGGGTCATGGGTACTCTGTGTGCCATGTTTGGGCCTGGCCTGTGATTTGCAGGAGCTTCAATGTTCTGTGAGAAATGAATAGGGTGAAGGTGCTGCAAATCCCATCATTTGTGGCCCATCCTGCCCTAGACTGCACCAGATTGAAAAGTGGGCCAGTGGGCATCTGTGTGCCAAGTGTGGTCCTGATCCAAGTGTGGGCCAGAGTGCTCTAAGCAAGTGAGTTAAAGTACTGCAAGTCCCGTCATCCATGGTCCATCCTCCCTCAAACTGCACCAGGATGTAGAGTGGGTCTTGAGGGTTCTGTGTGCCAAGTTTGGTCTTGTTCTCTCATTGTTTGGGGTCGCAAAGGGGTCGCAAAGTGTTTTGGTCTGAAACTCCCACCATGCCTGACTGCCTCAGGCCTTTTCCTTACCCCCTCTGCCACTTTAGAGTGTCGGAATGTTCGTGTTGGCGACTGCCTCAGGCCTTTGCCTTCTCCTCCTCTGCCAGTTTAGAGGGTCGGAATGTTTGTGTTGGCTGGCCAATAGAGGCGTTATGCAAATGCTCCCTCACTGGCAACCAATCATGTTGTCAGAATGTTGAGGCCAGGAGCCAATCAGAACGCTGCCACATACATACAAACACACACACACATACATACAAACATTCCGCTTTATTAAGGTATACAGATACAGTAGTGGATTTGCTGACAAAAGTATACAGTAGTGGATTTTCTGGACTCAAAGTAAGCCAGTGTCATATGCTTCGGCACAAGTTCCCGAAAGTGTCAGGCCAGGTGTTTGATGTTCCTATTTTGTTAATTTCAATGGGTTTTATTGCATTTCCAAGGGCTTTGAGGCTCAGGACATGGCCAAAGGAAAAGTACGCTGTGGCACTGGCATGGTGTCAACGCCTAATAGGACGATGGTGAATGGGAAGCAGATGTGCACTTCTCGAGTTGGTCCAGCAAAATGCCACCAAACCGACCCTTCGTGGTGCTTGCTAATTAGTTATTTGCTCAGGAAGTCCAGCCTATCTGGAAAATGGAAAGGCAAAGGTTATAAAAAGCCAAATGAAGACGGAACTATCTCATTCTTTTGGAAAGTAAGCGTCTATCTTCATTCCTTCGTCATCATTATGAAATGGCCACTCTTGTGCCTAGTTCTGGTGTTCGTTGGTCATTCCCAAGGTAAGGAAATGGAGTGGGAAATAACTCCAGTATTGTGTTACTACTACATTTTACTCTTTGTTTTGGTATTTTCCTCAGCATTGATGCTTCTGGAGCCATTTGTAAGACAGGTCTTGGAAACCTTTGTCCATTGTGAGTTTTTGGTCAACTCTTCTAACATTTTACCACTGGGTGAGGCCATCCGGAGTTTTGGAGTACGGTGCCACCTCCACGCAGATGACACCCAACTCCACGACTCTTTTCCACCAGAGTCCAAGGAAGCCCCTCGGATACTGGACCAGTGCCTGGCCGCTGTGACGGTCTGGATGAGGTGGAAAGGAGTGGCAGATTTGGACATCATCTGCATAGAGATGACCTTGTTGGGTGTTTGGGAATGAATCTGAGACTATGATGCATGTCTAAAGTGATCCATTAGTACAGGGCTGCCCAACCAACGGCCCGGGGGCCATATACGGCCCCCCAGCCCCTTCCCTCCGGCCCCCTAAGCTTTTTAATAAAAAATAAAAATTGAAAAATAAAATAAATATTTTTTTTAAAAAAAAAACCCTACTTCCGGGTTCGGAGCAAGTATCGCGAGAATACGCAATCCACACGGGATTTCGCTGTCAACGCGAGATCACGCCAGCGTTGACAGCGAAATCCCGTGTGGATTGCATATTCTCGCGATACTCTTCGGCTACTCTACTACTGGATTGCTGAGGCCCACAGACGCGATTAGGACCTTCTTCGACTCGGTCGGTCGTCGCCTCTCGGCGTCCGGGTACTCCTGGATCCTGCGCGTATGGATAAGGTAGGCCGAAGCAGGGGGCTCCTCAGGGGCTCCTCATTCCCTCCCCCATCTCCCCTCATGTATTAAATATAAAATTAAATATATTTAAAGATGAAATAAGGGGAGATGGGATACATTAAGGGGGAGGGGAGGATGGAATTAAATATATTTAATATTAAATTAAAATAAGGGGAGAGGGGAGGATGGAATTAAATATATTTAATAATAAATTAAAATAAGGGGAGAGGGGAGGATGGAATTAAATATATTTAATATTAAATTAAAATAATTTAATATCTTATCCCTGCATTTAATGTTAGTAAAAGATTATATTTGACTGTATGGATGCCCCTTTTGAATGCCCACCCTGCATTTTATCTCAGTAAAAGATTATATTTGACTGTATGCATGCAGGGGCGGGGGGCGGGGGAGGGCGGAAGAGGGAGGGGCGGGAGGGGGGGGGGGGGGAGGGGGGGGCAGGGGGGGGCGGAGGTGGGGGCAGAGGCGGGGGGCAGACCCTACGGCCCCCCAGGTCATCAGTGACTGGAATTCAGGCCCCTGGGCCGGTAGAAGTTGGACAGCCCTGCATTAGTAAACAGTTCTATCCTGTTAACTAATGGTTCAAAATCAGGACATTTGATCCCATAGACTTTTTAAATAGCAGTTAAATCCAGTGCTACTCAAATTGGTGGTCCCTGATCTATTGGCGGTGAATCTTTGGTGAGTTTCCAGGAAGGAAAGAAACAGCTGTAGCCATTGGGCACAAACTTGATGTGGATCGCAATGGAGGAAAAATAGATGCTGGTTCCCCACATCAGATAAGGCGACATGCACTCATCATAATCTACGAGAGTAAGGTATACATAAACAATGTGGAATTGCACTGGGAATGTGGTGCAGCTGGCTGGGTGTCAGCTGCATGAGATCTCTACTGACCAGAAGGTCATGAGGTTGAGGCCTGCCCGGGTCGAGGTGGGCTCTCGACCTATTGTGTAGCCTGTTGTCGACCTTTGCAACCCAAAAGACAGTTGCATCTGTGAAGTAGGAAATTAAGGGACCACTTAGTGGGGAGGCTAAATTTAACTGATTTATGAGGCCATAAAAAACATCTCCAGGAAACACGCTGAGGAATAATGGAGTGCGACCGCTCCCCCTGGTGGCCAGATGTTAAATTGCCTCTGTCTGCCTTGTGTGTTTGTGTGTCTAAATGTAATGTGTACATTGTAATCCGCCCTGATTCCCCTGCGGGGTGAGAAGGGCGGAATAGAAATGAAGTAAATAAATAAATAATAAAGAAATTAATTAATACTTTTCTGAATAAGAATAATCTCATTGATGCTGTACTCCCTTCCGTAGGAGATTGGCTTGACCCTTTCCTCGCTTTGTTTCTGTTGTCTGGTGAAGACATTTTTATTTAGCCAGACCTTTGGGATTGTAACTGTGTGTTCAAAGTGGTGGGCTGTATTTTAAAGCTTAATTAGAAATTATCTTTTAAATTTAATGTAAATGTTTAAATTGTTTAAATTATATTTTAAAGTTATATTGGGGGTTTGTTGGGTTTTTTTTAAAAAAACTTGTGTAAATTAATTTTAAGCTTGATCATTTAAATTTATTATATACCTCCTTGAGTCTCATCTTAGGAGAAAAACAGAATGCAAATATGACAAACTAGCTCGGGGACCCAGCGGTGCCCGGGTTATTTGAGAAAGGCATTGTGTGCCAAGGTTGGTCTTTGGTACTTCAAGTCCCATCATCCATGGTCCACCCTCCTCCAAACTGCAGTAGAAGATAGAGTGGGTCATGGGGGCTCTGTGTGCCAAGTATGGTCTTTATTGGTCTTTGTTGGGGGCAGCAGCAGACTTGGGCAATGAGTAGAGGTAGTTGAAGTCCCATCATCCATGGTCCACCCTCCTCCAAACTGCAGTAGAAGATAGAGTGGGTCATGGGGGCTCTGTGTGCCAAGTATGGTCTTTATTGGTCTTTGTTGGGGCAGCAGCAGACTTGGGCAATGAGTAGAGGTAGTTGAAGTCCCATCATCCATGGTCCACCCTCCTCCAAACTGCAGTAGAAGATAGAGTGGGTCATGGGGGCTCTGTGTGCCAAGTATGGTCTTTATCGGTCTTTGTTGGGGGCAGCAGCAGACTTGGGCAATGAGTAGAGGTAGTTGAAGTCCCATCATCCATGGTCTGCAAGAGTTCAGGATGCTCTTTGATTGTGTGTGAACTATAAATCCCAGAAACTGTAACTCCCAAATGTCAAGGTCTATTTTCCCCAAACTCCACCAGTGTTCATATTTGGGCCCATTGAATTTTCTTGCCAAGTTTGGTCTAAATCCATCATTGTTTGAGTCCATAGTGCTCTCAGGATGTACAACTCCAAAACTCAAGGTCAATGCCCACCAAACCCTTCCAGTATTTTCTGGTGGTCATGGGAGTTCTGTGTGCCAAGTTGGGTTCCCTTCCATCATTGGTGGAGTTCAGAATGCTCATTGATTTTAGGTTAACTATAAATCCCAGCAACTACAACTCCCAAAGTACAATATCAATTCCTCTCCCCCAGTATTCAAATTTGGGCATATCGGGTATTTGTGTCAAATTTGGTCCAGTGAATGAAAATACACCCTGCATATGAGATATTTACATTATGATTCATAACAGTGGCAAAATTACAGTTATGAAGTAGCAACGAAAATAATTTTATGGGTTTCCTCCATTCTCCCTCTTCCTCCCTCTTCCTTCCTTTTCCCCTTCACCCTTTCCTTCTCTCCTTCCTTTTCCTTCCCTCTCTCCCCTTCCTTCTTTCCTCCATTCTCCCTCTTCCTCCCTCCCTCTTCATTCCTTCCTTCCTCTTCCATTCTGTCCTTCTCTCCTTTCTTTTCCTTCCCTCTCTCCCCTTCCTTCTTTCCTCCATTCTCCCTCTTCCTTCCTTCCTCTTCCTTCCTTTCCCCTTCACCCTTTCCTTCTCTCCTTCTTTTTCCTTCCCTCTCTCGCTTTCCTTCCTTTCTCCATTCTCCCTCTTCCTCCCTCCCTCTTCGTTCCTTCCTTCCTCTTCCATTCTGTCCTTCTCTCCTTTCTTTTCCTTCCCTCTCTCCCCTTCCTTCTTTCCTCCATTCTCCCTCTTCCTCCCTCCCTCTTCCTTCCTTTCCCCCCTTCACCCTTTCCTTCTCTCCTTCTTTTTCCTTCCCTCTCTCGCTTTCCTTCTTTCCTCCATTCTCCCTCTTCCTCCCTCCCTCTTCATTCCTTCCTTCCTCTTCCATTCTGTCCTTCTCTCCTTTCTTTTCCTTCCCTCTCTCCCCTTCCTCTTTCCTCCATTCTCCCTCTTCCTCCCTCCCTCTTCCTTCCTTCCTTCCTTTTCCATTCTGTCCTTCTCTCCTTTCTTTTCCTTCCCTCTCTCCCCTTCCTTCTTTCCTCCATTCTCCCTCTTCCTCCCTCCCTCTTCCTTCCTTTCCCCCTTCACCCTTTCCTTCTCTCCTTCTTTTTCCTTCCCTCTCTCGCTTTCCTTCTTTCCTCCATTCTCCCTCTTCCTCCCTCCCTCTTCATTCCTTCCTTCCTCTTCCATTCTGTCCTTCTCTCCTTTCTTTTCCTTCCCTCTCTCCCTTCCTTCTTTCCTCCATTCTCCCTCTTCCTTCCTTCCTCTTCCTTCCTTTCCCCCTTCACCCTTTCCTTCTCTCTTTCTTTTTCCTTCCCTCTCTCCCTTTCCTTCTTTCCTCCATTCTCCCTCTTCCTCCCTCCCTCTTCCTTCCTTCCTTCCTTTTTCCATTCTGTCCTTCTCTCCTTTCTTTTCCTTCCCTCTCTCCCCCTTCCTTCTTTCCTCCATTCTCCCTCTTCCTTCCTTCCTCTTCCTTCCCCCCCTTCACCCTTTCCTTCTCTCCTTCTTTTTCTTCCCTCTCTCGCTTTCCTTCTTTCCTCCATTCTCCCTCTTCCTCCCTCCCTCTTCATTCCTTCCTTCCTCTTCCATTCTGTCCTTCTCTCCTTTCTTTTCCTTCCCTCTCTCCCCTTCCTTCTTTCCTCCATTCTCCCTCTTCCTCCCTCCCTCTTCCTTCCTTCCTTCCTTTTCCATTCTGTCCTTCTCTCCTTTCTTTTCCTTCCCTCTCTCCCCTTCCTTCTTTCTTCCTTCCTCCATTCTCCCTCTTCCTCCCTTCTTCCTTCCTTCCTTCCTTCCTTTCCCCTTCACCTTTTCCTTCTCTTTCTTTTCCCTCTCTCCTTCCTTCTTTCGTCCATTCTCCCTCTTCTTTCCTTCCTTCCTTCCTTCCTTTTCCATTCTTTCCTTCTCTCCTTCTTTTTCCTTCCCTCTCTCCCCTTCCTTCTTTCCTCCATTCTCCCTCTTCCTTCCTTCCTCTTCCCTTCTTTCCCCCATTCTCCCTCTTCCTTCCTCTTCCTTTCTTTTCCTTCCCTCTCTCCCCTTCCTTCTTTCCCTCCATTCTCCCTCTTCCACCCTCCCTCTCCTTCCCTCTTCCTTCCTCTTCCCTTCACCCTTTCCTTCTCTCCTTCTTTTCCTTCCCTCTCTCCCCTTCCTTCCTTCTTTCCTCCATTCTCCCTCTTCCTCCCTCCCTCTTCGTTCTTTCCTTCCTCTTCCATTCTGTCCTTCTCTCCTTTCTTTTCCTTCCTCCCTCCTTCTTTTCCCATTCTCCCTCCTTCTTCCTTTCCTTCCTTTCCCCTTCACCTTTCTCCCTCCCTTCTCCACCCTTCCCTCTTCCTTCCTTTCCTCCATTCTCTCTCTTCCTTCCTTCCTCTTCCTTCCTTTCCCCTTCACCCTTTCCTTCTCTCCTTCCTTTTCTTTCCCTCTCTCCCCTTCCTTCTTTCCTCCATTCTCCCTCTTCCTCCCTCCCTCTTTGTTCCTTCCTTCCTCTTCCATTCTGTCCTTCTCTCCTTTCTTTTCCTTCCCTCTCTCCCCTTCCTTCTTTCCTCCATTCTCCCTCTTCCTTCCTTCCTCTTCCTTCCTTTCCCCTTCACCCTTTCCTTCTCTCCTTCTTTTTCCTTCCCTCTCTCCCCTTCCTTCTTTCCTCCATTCTCCCTCTTCCTCCCTCCCTCTTCGTTCCTTCCTTCCTTCCTTTTCCATTCTGTCCTTCTCTCCTTTCTTTTCCTTCCCTCTCTCACCTTCCTTCTTTCCTCCATTCTCCCTCATCCTTCCTTCCTCTTCCTTCTTTCCTGAGGCGAAGGTGAGGTGCTGCCGCTTGGCATGGCTCAGGCGCCAAGGAGACGGCGGCGGTGGCGAGGGAGGGGGCCGGTCATGCCGCAACATGCGCTGCTGATGCTGCTCTTGCTGCTTTTTCTTCCTCCTCCGCCTCCTCCTCCTCGCCATCTCCGCTGCCGCCAGGGCCTTCCTCGCCGCCCTCAGCGCGCCTCCCTTTGTTGCATGGCGATGGCGGCGAGGGTGCCTCCTGCTCAGGCTCCGGCGGCTTCTCTCCTTCTCCGGCTCCTGCTTGGGAAGGAGAAGGCGGCAATGGCGGCTCCAGCTCCGCTCTCGTTTCGGTCTGCTCCTCCTTCCTCTCCTCCGCGTGTGGTAGGTGTTTTTTTTTTAGTTTGGGAGGGGGGAGGAGCGGAGCGTATGTGCCATTTTGTTGTCTGGTGCAGTGGGTTATGGGAATTGTAGTCCGAAATGTTTTTCCGATTTTTGCATGTGTTGTAGCTGCAAACATAGCGAGTAGGGTTGTGAGTCTATGTGGGTGTCACACCCCAGCATGGTTCCCAACCTGTTTCCTTGGCCAAACCAGACCGAAGCCATGTTAATCCAGTCAGGCCTGCTAGGCCAAAAGGCAGCTTTTGCAAAGACTCCCAGTTCATTCATCGTTCAAGACCAAGTGGAACTCGGCTCCCTCTCGGCCCGATAAGCGGAGATGGGTCGACTCCCTTTTTCCAAGGTGCTACTACTAATTGGGATCACATACCATTCCCATGTGAAATGCCTGAGAAGGCCCAGCTGGAGAACTGTTATGAGAACCCAGTCTGACACCTTGGTGGAGCCGTAACTTCAAAGCGTCTGAGACCTACTTAAGCTGGGTCTCAGAGATGGAAGCATCTTTCGCCAACGTTCAGAACTCCAAGCCAAGCCTTCACGGAACCTTGCCTGGCCATTGGGCCTGCCTAGAACTTTGTTTGCCAAGCCTTGTGTCAAGTATTTACCTTTCCTGGATTTAGCCCGATTGGGGGCAAGAAGACTCTCTTTGTTTTGTTCCTGTTTTGCCAAAGGACTATAACCTTGTATCCTGCTTCTTTGGACAATTGCTGCTATCTAATGATGCTTTACAACAGGGCTGTCCAACAGGCGGCCCTGGGGCCGTACACCCCCGAGCCCCTTCCCTCCGGCCCCCTAACTTGTTTTAATAAAATGCAAATAAAAAATAATAAAATAAATAAATAAATAAATAAACCTACTTCCGGGTTTAGGCAAGCATCGCGAGACTACGCCAGCCACAGACGGGATTTCGAGGGAGGTCGAAATCCTGTCTGTGGCTGCGTAGTCTTGCGATAACTACCCGAAAATCTCGGGTCACGCGGGATTTGCGGCCGGCCTGGGCGCGCGCCTCCCCCCCCCCTCGCGGCTGCTTCCAGGCCAGCCCCCATTCCCTCAGAGAGGGACGGGGGGTGAGGCAGGGAAAGCCTCTTCGGCTCCGTCGTCTTCCTGTGGAGGGCCCTCGCTTCCCCGCCCGCGGATGGGAGAGCCGCCGCGCCGGCCTGAGCTTGGCCTCGGCTCAGCGGGCTCTTCGGGGACGGCGGCGGCGTTGGCGCTTCGGCCCTGTGGCGGGGCTCCCGCAGTATGGGTAAGGAAGGGCCTGGCTCGAATCAATCAATCTAAAAACAGTGGGACGTTGGGTGAGGGGTCCCTCAGCGGCGGTTTCCTTGGCGA
The DNA here is from genome assembly GCA_030556195.1 of Anolis apletophallus. Classification (NCBI taxonomy): domain Eukaryota; kingdom Metazoa; phylum Chordata; class Lepidosauria; order Squamata; family Anolidae; genus Anolis; species Anolis apletophallus. Next base: position 7,007 of record JARBWK010000410.1, on the reverse strand, counting down.
CGCTTCCTTCCCCCTCCGTGCCCCCTCCCCTTGTTGTGCTGCCTTCCCCCGTGTGCAGGGCGCAACGTGGCTTCCCCGCGGCTTGTTTTCCCTTCAGGGAGGGAGGGAGCTCTTTGGGCCTCCTCCCCCCACCTCTGGGAAAGGCCCCATCAAGCCCTGCGACGGTATTGAGGTGTTTGGGGTTTTTTTGGTGTGTCCCAATTTGAGTGTGGACTCAAATAACTCAAAGGTATTAGAAACATTCCCCAAATCCACCAGTGTTCCCATTTGGGTATATTGAGTATTCATGCCAAGTTTGGTCCAGATCCATCATTATTTGAGTCCACAGTGCTCTCTGGATGGAGGTGAACTACAACTCCACAACTCAAGGTCAATTGTAAATAAATTGGAGCCGGGGAGGGGCGGAGCTGGGGACGGGCGGGCCCGGGCTGAGGCAGACCCTTCGGCCCCAGGTGATCAGTGACATTATTCCGGCCCTTGGGCCCGTAGAAGTTGGACAGCTCTGCTTTACAACATCTTTAGACTATAATCCTAGCCTCTTTGCTATATCCATTTATCTATTACTAGCTGTACCCTGCACGCGTTGCTGTGCCATAGTCTGTGGCTATCCCCTTCTACCCACATGGGGTGTGTGTGTGTATATGTGTGCTGATGTTTGTGTGTATATGTGTATGTGTATTTTGTGTATGTGTATTTTGTGTATGTTTGTGTTCTTATGTATATGTGCATGTATATATGTGTGTTTGTGTGTGTGTCTTTATGTATGTGTGTGTGTTGATGTGTGTGTGTATATATGTGTATGTGTATGTTTGTGTTCTTATGTATATGTGCATGTTTATATGTGTGTATGTGTGCATGTCTGTATGTATATGTGTGTATGTGTGTATATATGTGTATAATGTTTATGTGTGTGTTCTTATGTATATGTGTATGTACATGTGTGTATGTGTGCATGTTTTCATGTATATGTGTGTGTATGTGTGTGCTGATGTTTGTGTGTATATGTGTATGTGTATTTTGTGTATGTGTATTTTGTGTATGTTTGTGTTCTTATGTATATGTGCATGTATATATGTGTGTTTGTGTGTGTGTCTTTATGTATGTGTGTGTTGATGTGTGTGTGTATATATGTGTATGTGTATGTTTGTGTTCTTATGTATATGTGCATGTTTATATGTGTGTATGTGTGCATGTCTGTATGTATATGTGTGTATGTGTGTGTATATATGTGTATAATGTTTATGTGTGTGTTCTTATGTATATGTGTATTACATGTGTGTATGTGTGCATGTTTCATGTATATGTGTGTGTATGTGTGTGGTGATGTTTGTGTGTATATGTGTATATGTTTGTATGTTTTTTCTCTTTCTGTATCTCTTTCTGTCTGTTTTTCTCTGTCTCTTTCTCTTTCTCTCTCTGTTTTTCTCTCTCTTTATATCTATCTTTCTCTCTCTATCTCTCTGTCTTTCTCTCTCTGTCTTTGTCTCTCTCTCTTTCGCTCTGTGTATCTCTCTCTTTCTCTCTCTCCCTCTCTTTATCTCTCTCCCTCTATTTCTCTCTCTCCCTCTGTTTCTCTCTCTTTCTTGCTCCTCGTTTCCTTCATTCCTTCCTCCCCCCCTCCCTTCCCCTCCCTTACCGATGGCGGCTGCCTTCCCCGCCCGGTTCTTCCTCCTTCTCTGCCTCCTCCTCCTCCGCCTCCAGGCCAGACTCCGTCTCCTCCCTCCTCCGGTTCGTCCTCCTCAGCGGCCCAGCCCCCTCCCTCCCTCCATCCCCTCCCGGCGTTCGGGAACACTGAAGGGGGCGGCGGAAGGAGGAAGCGGAGTAGGAGAGGCTAAGTAGTAGCCGGCTCGCTTGCTCCTCCTTAGCCCGGCCCCTCCCTCCATCCCCCACCCCCGCCGGTGTCCCCTCCTCCTTCCACGCCCCCCCACCGCTCTTCCTCACCGGGACAGCGGCGGGGGCGCGCGGTAGGAGGTGGGAGGGGCTGGGGGGGGAGACGCGTGTCCCCTCCTCCTTCCATGCCCCCCCAACGCTCTTCCTCACCGGGACAGCAGCGGGGGTGCATGGAAGGAGGTGGGAGGGGCTGGGGGGAGAAGAGGCAAAAATGCAGGGAGGCTGAGTAACTATAGTAACGCTGGGCAGAGCCAGCCAAGGCTAGGATAGAATGCTCAGTGATTTCAGTTTAGTCAGTTGGTGTTTGAGGGTTAAACTATCAAGGCCAAGATCTAGGAGGGAGACAAATAGGGCACCAGGGACACAGGCAACACTGACAAACACATACCCCCAGAATAACACAAACTTGCAAAACCCACAAAAAAATTCCTGCAACACAAAATCCCCCCCCCCCCCAAATACACAACAATTATGCCATCACCATAAACAAGGCTCAAGGACAAACACTACAAATCTGTGGCATAGACCTTGACACAGAATGCTTCTCCCACGGACAATGATACAAAAAAACCTACATTTCCCAGCGTCCTCCGCGGCCGCCAACGAATCTCCTGGCCTCTACATTCTGACAACATGATTGGTTGCCAATGAGGGAGTATTTGCACGACGCCTCTATTGGCCAGCCAACATGAACATTCCAAACCATAATAAACTGGCAGAGGGGGATAAGGCAAAGGCCTAAGGCAGTCGTCAACACAAACACCCAATTCACTTCCCACAAAAAATTTAAACCCCTACAAATCACAGACCACGCCCAAAATTGACAGCAAGGCTTCATTAACTTGATTTTCCCGACTAGGCCTCAGCTCATGGGACATTGTGTATGGTCTGAATTGACAGTAAGTCTTCATTAACTTGATTTTCCTGACTAGGCCTCAGCTCATGGGACATTGTGTATGGCCTGAATTTACAGTAACCTACCTTGGCACACAGAGCCCCTATGACCCACGCTACATTCTACTGCAGTTTGGAGGAGGCTGGACCATGGATGATGGGATTTGATGTACCTCCATGGATTATGGGATTTGTAGTACTTTCAAACCCTTCATTCCCCACAGACCACTGTGGCCCAGAACCAAGACCGATAAAGACCCAACTTGGCACACAGTGCCCCCATGACCCACACTCCATCCAACTGCAGTTTAGAGGAGGGCACACCATGGATGATGGGATTTCAAGTATCTCCACTCACTTCCAAAGGACCCCACCCACACAAGCATCAATCTCTACATCAACACAGCAGACGGAAAGACAAAAAACATTGTATATCCACAAGCTCTGCAGAACGCCAGCAACACCACACACCGACAATTCCACAGGACTTCAACATCCCACCCACCAGAACAACCCACAACGACACAGCCATGACCCCACCAAGACCATAACTAACATCAATTCCAACCCTTACATACTCAGACTTTCTCGCATCTCCTAAATAGGGCACAGCAACACGTGCCGGGTACAGCTAGTTCTAAATAAAACATTTAAACATCGCTAATGTCAAGCGGATTACTGAGGGTCTTCCAGGTCTTTGGGGTGCAACAGTGGGCTAGTTTTGTGTGTCTGCCTTGCGTGGTTTCGTTGCCTATATTCCTAGAACCACGGATGTTACATTTATATATATATATATATGTATGTGTATTATGTGATAATGCTAATTGTATTTTAACCCTGAATGTTTGTGGTTTTATATTGTATTTATATTGTGTTTCGGCATCAAATTGTTGTGTTTTGTTAGGCCACTCTGAGTCTCTTCCCCCCCCCCCCCCGGGGGTTGAGAAGAGCGGGGATAGAAAGGATGTAAATAAATAAATAAAATAAATAAGAAGCGTGCTTCAACCTCAAACTTTAAAACTTATGTCCACCGATTTGTGAAGGCGGATTTGACACCAAGTTGTGGTAACTGTCAGTTGTGTGAAGAGGTTGCTACTTCAAAAGGTCTCTTCCTAAAAATCTGCCATCCAAATAGATACTCAAGCTGCCACCATATCTTGGCCACCAAATGTGAGTGTTTTATTTTGAGGCTTGTGTTTTGAAATGATGTCACAGAGAAAGATTTGTAGCAAAGGAACTTTAACAGTTTATTCAATTACAATGTTTTCAAAGCGTGGAGGTTTCAGAGGTGTATCTGCTTAGTTGGTTACAATTCCTTAAATCTCTTTTAGAGGCACGAATCTTGCGGTTACAATATTCAAAATGATGGAGGTACACGGTTATGTTTCTTAACTGTTCTTTCTACTCAATAACTTAGCAGTCATAAACAGCCAACTGCTTTTCCAGAAGTACTTTTCTAAACCAGTGTTTTTCAACCTTTTTTGAGCCGCGGCACACTTTTTACATTTACAGAATCCTGGGGCACACCACCAACCAAAATGACACAAAATGACACTCTAACACAGTCATACATATAGTTAATATGTTTTTAAATGTATTTATACACTCAGTGCGAAACCTGGGCCTGTTTTGATGAACACAACATAGATATCCTGGCAGGAATGGCAGAAAGACACAAACTTCCCACACAGAACTCCCATAACCAAGAGAAAATACTATAAGAGTTTGGCGGGCATTGACCTTGAGTTTTGGAGTTGTAGTTCATCTATATCCAGAGAGCACTGTGGACTCAAACAATGTTGGACCAGGACCAAACTTGGCATGAATACTCAATATGCCCAAATGTGAACACCGATGGAGTTTGGGGAAAATAGACCTTGACATTTGGGAGTTACCGTTTCTGGGATTTATAGTTCACACACAAACAAAGAGCATCCTGAACTCTTGCAACAATGGAATTGAACCAAACTTGGCATATTGAACTCTCATTACCAACAGAAAGTACTGAAAGGGTTTGCTTGGGAATTGATCTTGAGTTTGGAAGTTGTAGTTCACCTACACCCAGAGAGCACAGTGGACTCAAACAATGTTGTTATGTTATGTTGTTTGTTTTCTCTCCAGAATCACAATGTTGGAAGGAGGCTCACCACTTTAAGGTCCTAAAACAGGCATGGGAAAACTTGCCCTCTGTGTGCTGGACTTCAACTCCCACCATTCCTAACAGCCTGAGGCCCTTTCCGCTTAAGTGGCTGAGGGGAGGGAAAAGGGCCTGAGGCTGCTAGGAATGGTGGGAGCTGGAGTCCAAACACCTGAAGGTCCAAGTTTGCCCATGCCAGCTTTCGACAGAGACCTCTTCCTCCCCCTCCCCCCTCGCGCCTTCTTCTCCCTCTGAGTTCAGAATCACAGCTCCACTCTGCTCTCCTCAAAACAGAATCAGCCGCTAAAACCCTGCTTCCAGCTGGCCTCACAGACTTCAACTGCCAGATTTTTGAATCTGAACATTTCTAAGCCTAGCTTGCTCCTGGCTGGCTCCGCCTCCCGTTTCCATGGCAACAGAAACTCCTTAGAGGTCTTGCGCTCTAATATTCTCTTTTCACCCTTTGTGTTTTGCCCTAAACATTTAACCATTCACATATATACAAATGCATAGATATAGACCACATCTTTAAACCTGCAAATAAACATAGTGACTTCATCACAAGGTGTTTCTTTTAAACTATTTATATATCATTACTACCGTGTTTCCCCGAAAGTAAGACAGCGTATTACTTTCTTTTGACCCCCAAAATCCACTCTACGGCTTACTTTGAGTACGGCTTACATCGCCCGATGGTACCTGCCGTGCCCAGTAAGCCTTTCCCGCCCGGCGCGCGTCACTTTCGGTCCCGCCTCCTCCTCGGTCCCGCCTCCTCCGCCGCCTCCTCCTCATACGCCGCCTCCGCCGCCGCCGCCACCCGCCGCCGCCCTGCCTCCGCCTGCCTCCGCCTCCGTCGCCCCGCCGCCGCCGCCTCCGCCTACCTCCGCGCCCGCCCCGCGCCGCCGCACAGCCGGCCCCACGATTGTGCTAGGCATGCCTGCGTCAGCACGCTAGGCGGGACCTACTGCCCATGCGCGAATGTCCGCAGGCGCGCCCTGCCCAGCCCAGCGACACAGGCGCGCCTGGCGCAAGCGTGGGGCTGCTGTCTTGGCGGCAGCGCGGAGGTAGGCTGGGCGAGAAGCGGCGGCAAGCGGGCAGAGAAAGCGAGCAAGCAGGCGCGGAGGAGGAGGAGCGGAGGCGGGACGAGAGGAGGGAGCGGGACCGGAGCGGGACAGTGATGTGGCGACGGTGGTACGTCTTATTTTGGAGTGCGGCATTGCCGACCCCTGACACCCCGATCGTCTTACAATCGGGGTGTCATCACTCGAGGAAGCACAGTAGCAGGAGGACCCGGGCGGTGCCGGGTTGAGAAAGGCATTGTGTGTGCCAGGGTTGGTCTTTGGTACTTCAAGTCCCATCATCCATGGTCCACCCTCCTGTAAACTGTAGAAGGATGGAGACTGGGTCATGGGGGCACAGGGTGACAAGTGCCAGTCTTTTTAGGTCTTTGTTCAGGGCTGCAGTGGTCTGTGGGAAATGAAAGGCTTTGAAAGTACTACAAATCCCATAATCCATGGAGGTACCACAAGTCCACTCTTCTCCATGCGGCAGTAGAATGGAGTGGGGTCATAGGGGCACGGCACTGTGTCAAGCTTGGTGCATTGGGCCTCTGTGTGGCAAGTGTGGTCCCTGATCTGTCAGTGGTGTGGGCAGCTGTGCTCTAAGCAAGTGAGTTAAAAAGTACTGCAATTTCAAGTCATGCATGGTGCATCCTACCTCAAAACTGCACCAAGATTTAGAGTGCATCTTGGGGGGGGTCTGTGGGCCAAGTTTGGTCTTGTTCTGTCATTGTTGTGGACCTAGTCAGGAAAATGAAGTTGAGGAAGCCTTACTGGCAAATCAGGTTGTGGCCTAGTCTGGGAAATTAAGTAGTGAAGCAGGTTTGGTACTTTTCCGAGCATAAAAAGTACAGTCAGAGAGTGATGCTACTTGCGTGTCAACTCTGAAAAAGAGGGTTTTGGTGTCTGGAATCAGACAGGCACATGCTATGGAAGACTAACACCTGATTAAATGCATTTTAATACACCCTGTGCCCAATTTGAAATTCTTTAGGCTAGATGGGTGGAAAACAGTGCAGCTTGAGCTT